>CABFOV010001051.1:120881-138146 GCA_902141375.1 Timema poppense
GGGGGTGGGGGAGATATTTTGAGAGAAAGTGTGTGTGAGCGTGAGAGCATGTTAGACAGAAAGATAGAGGGAATGTAAAAATATATAGTTGGTACATTAAGGTACTTTGAAATATCATTCATTTGAAATTAAGTATCAACATGGAAACATAACTGAAATTACTGTATTTGTAAGAATGTGAAAAGATAGATGAGTTGCACAAAACATTACTTTTAAATATCTTCAAAAATAAATGGTAAAATGAAAATATAGTTTAACTTGTATATTTGTAATGTGTTACTAATTGCTAAAATTAAAATCAAAACTCATTATTTGAAAAAAAAAATGTACACCAAAGCTTATACTTATATATTAAAATGGCGATTTTTAAACATTATTCATCATCATTTTATAGTTTTAGAGCTTTTATATATATATATATATCAAAATACAATTAAACATAATTTTATCATGTGAAAAACAAAACGTAGACAATATTTTCATGAACTTAACAACTTTACCTTTTAATTTGAGAGTTAATCTCAATATTATTGATTTAAATGTGAACTCACGATAGCAACTTTCAAATAAAAAATAAATGATCCCTCAGTTTAGGCATCTCTATTTGGATGTGATGACCAGCATCCCAAGAGAAAATAGGGATATGTTTGGACCAACAAATAAAAATTGGGTTATTATTTTAAGCCAAAGAGATATATTTTATTTGGAGATTTACAGCCATGCAGTAAATAACGGTTACCATGGTAACTAGACGAAGAATGAATAACAAAATTTTCTGTGAAAACGTGAGTTTGCGGAAAAATACTATTTTTCTCAACATCCTGGATTCCTAACCGTTAAAACGAGTGGTCGTTTGTCAAAATCTCTTCAGTAATTTTCTCGTAATTTTTATTACTGCAAACGTTCTTATCAAATTATATTTAAGAAAATTGAAGGCCTGATGCTTTAGACTACTGGTCCAATATGGTAGATGGCTAAAATACAATAAACATAAAAATTTGAAAATCGGCTTGGTTTGAAAAAATTAAGTATGTGTAGCTCAGGGTAGATATTTAGCTTATACACATGCCAAGCTTGTAGTCAGGCTTGTGCTGCTAATAAGGTATCCAATAATTGTTCACTGTCAATTTGTTAAATTAAATATATAATTCTATGTGTAAATTTTACACCAAGAAGAATTTTCATTATTGGCAACGTTGGGTGCATTTAGTTCCTTTCCGCGGTAAAATAATATTGTCTACAGTATTTACTAGACTTATATTAATATTAATGTTTGAATTAAATCATAAAATGTTTATTTAAAAGGTATATCAAAGAACAATAGATTTAAAAAAAAATGTATTTTCATTTTAAATTACAAGTGATTACATTTGAATTTACTCAAGAAACTATTTGCGATTTGATTCCAATCATTTAAAACAAATTGAACATTATATTTTACCTACTTGTGCTTCTGAAAATGAATATTGTGATTATATACGATCATGAATTAATTTCCCAAATTTCAAATTTACTTAACAGTGATTGAAATACAATATTTACTTCTCTAGTAGCTCCAAACCTGAGGAAAATATTTTTAATAATAACTAAATTGTAATGATTTTGTTATAAATAATTTACTTCGGGCAACTTGTATTTACCATATAAATGATGGTTTTTGGTTTGGCAATGTTGCATGGTATATAATTATTAACAATCCCTGAGGAAAGGCTAAAAGCACCTAATAATTAAAATGCCACTTAATTATTTCAAATATATATTTGTCCCAACAGTACTTGATTAATGCTCATAACTAGATGTTACTATAACTGTGAAAAGATTGTGGGAGCCATTATGAACCACTGGTATTCATATTGGTTTGAAAAAAAAACTGGTATTTTACAGATACTTTATTTAGTTTACTAATATATTTTGAATTGAATCTTACGATTATTATTAATTCTTATACTATTATATACCACTAATAAGAAACTTTAAAATGTGTCTAAGCACACAACTTAAGACTTGACTAAGCATTCATTACACGTCAAAACAAGTGGCAAAGTGTAACTTCTTGGAAAATGTTACTAAACACCTCCAAGCTCTAAATAAGCCACTCCTACAAATCTAAAAAAAATGTATATCTAATTTTTTATTTGAAAAACTGTTATTTTTCTTTTTGTAAATCTGAAAACAGAGCTCACCCAAAATAAATCAATATATATATATATTGGTAACTGTTTTTAAACATAAGAATAAATGAATTTTAGATAAATTAAAATCAAAGTAGATAAGAATTAATATACGGTAGAAGTGGATTAATTTTTTAAAATCTCGGAAATATCTTGTAAAAAGTGACATTAATTAGTGGAGGAAATGGTTATATTGTGTTCGGTTGTTCTGTAACACATTAATTGCACTTGTGAAATGTATCAAAACATCTTAGTGTTAAAACACCCTTTTTTTTCGCGTGTCTCAAGAAGAATTATAACATGTCACGCAGGCGAATTCCACAGCTCCCAACAGGTTTATATCCAGTCTTGATTTTGGAAATGCATGTTCTAATGCTTTCCATTATGAGATCTACAAAAGTGAATCCAGAGTATTTACGTTTCAATTGTTTATGTGAACTGTCTCAATTAAAAAAAACATCCTTTTTATGTGTAAACTATCAATAAGACAAATTTTTCCAAGAAAGGCCGTTTAGGAAAAAAAAAATATTTTGTAGCCAAAATGTATAACACTTTAATATTGTATTAGTGCTATTTTCTAGGTATTTATAATATCCATTAATGTTATAGCTGCAGCTAGCATGGCCTGACGTTAGAGTAGATATAAAAATTTTCTAACTGACAAATGAGATTCTTTCTACAAAAATAGGATCATAGCACTGTGTACTAGCCCATTGGTTCCGGATCTTTGTTTAGCCTAGCACCATCTTATGAGGAGTGGATGTTGGATACATCCCTCCTTCCTTCTACCCCCTCCCCCACGTGCCCAAAAGGTTTAGTATAATAAACATGCTGAGATCAGCGATAATAACCTGAAATTCACGTTACAGTGTACCGTCGTATCCAATTATTCCAAACTAAATAATAGTATGAAAAAATATAAGTGAATTTAATAAATTTTGATTAATTTTCTTAAATAATTGATAGTACCCACGTAAAATATAAATAAAAATTAAGTCATGCACTTTCATTTTTTTTTAAATAAGCCTATAATTTGTTAAAAGAACAAATAAATTTGGTATCATCTGTCAAAAGTCTCAAATTTGTTCACACTTCTGATCAATGACATCCTTGAGTTTGAAGAGATTCTACTAAAAACTAGCAATGTCCGTTTCAATTTGGGTTAGTTTTCGTCTCAAGTCTCTTCTATTACATATTCGTAATTTATTGCCAGTGCTCGCCAGTAGTTTATGAACAACGCTGAAGCCCCTTTCTCCTAAATATGGTAAAATAGATACGTTAAAATAAATTTAAGACCTTTTTCGGTAAATATTTGTTTGCGTGGAATTATGACACACAAAACTTTGACTGTAGTATCCATAAAAACCTAGACACTGCCTCCCCTACCACCCCCTTACAATTTACCGCACTGATGAAAACAAAACCGGATTGGACACACCCTTAGGAGGAACTGTCTTATTTAAGACATCATAGAAGGAGAGGGTGGGGAATAGAGAAGCTTAGGAAGAAAGAGGATTAAAATATTGGGTGACTTGAAGGAAAGAAGAAAATTCTGGAAGCTGAAGGAGGAGATAGAGGGCAGAGCGCGTTGGAGGTCTTAGGTTCACTGACAAAAGTAGAGAACCTACCGTAAGACAGAACACCTAATAATAATAAAAACAAATCACTCTCTGGGGAGGCAAGGCTGGTAGTCCTACCACCCAGTTTGTGTAACACTGTTACTAGCCCACCTCACCACTTGACAAAACAACAAACATTGTATACTCTAGCTTGACCCAGTTTGTGTAACACTCACCTCACCACTTGACAAAACCACAAACATTGTATACTCTAGCTTGCATCATCCATAATGTTGTTATTTTTAACCTCCGTTTACTAATCCTTCGGTCTACACACCTTTTAACTACTATAATGGGTTGAGTATACTGTAGAAATTAGAGGGAGAATATCCATATTTGTTTGGAGGAAGCGTGGGAAATCGTTTAGTAAATACCACTCTCGGTAGGGATTTCGAGCCTCACCTTCACCGATAAATCAAACTTGACAGGCTTGTAGTTTTGTCTGCAGTCCCTCTGATGTGTAAAGAGAATATTAAAACAAATCTTTACGCACACAGGGAATTATATTCACGGTTTCGACAAGTATAGTGATCTTTAATATATATTATAGCTACTAGAACGTGTGTAAATACAAAATTATTTGATGAAAAAGATTAGTTTATGCCCCTTGGAAATAACATGAATTTGAATATCAAATAGAAATTCTTTATAAAATAAAAAATTGATTGAAATTTTACCTAATTAGATTAATTAATTTACTGTAGTACCTTCATAAAACTATATTTAAAAATATAACTTTATAATTACATTTTTAAAACGCTTTAACATTGGAAAAGAATTGAAATATTCACTGAGAAAATAGTATTGGATATCAGCAGCTATCTGTAACACATCTTTATTTTACTGTATAGTCTATTGTAAAATATGAATTTTTATTTTATTTTTTATTTTTACATCTTGCAACCAAAAGTTGTTTTCTCAATATGTGACGTTTCACGATATTGGTAGTTTTGATTAAACTTCCTTTTATCATTATGTGCTTTAATATTCGTTACACATTTTTAAAAATGGACTCCAATAACAAACTCTAGTACTGATTCACATTGATCATATAATCTTTGTTTACATGCAGTAAGTGTCATTTAATTGTGAAAAATTCCTAATCACCTTTAATTACGTTTGATTATTTTTATACTTCTAAACAATTCTTATAAATAGTTTCAAGATTATTTTAAAAGATTAATTGAAAAATATGTGTACAATTCAAAATAAACTTTAGAGCAAATTCTCACTCAACATGTAAATAAAAGTTTTAAATTAAGCTAAATAAAATATAGTTTGAAAATCTAACATTAAAAAAAAAAAAATTAATTTTTCCAATTGCATCGATTTGTTAGAATCTATTTGTGAGAATAAAATAATCATTCCTAAATCCATGATTAAGTGGCTTAGTAATAAATTATAGCTTGCTTCGATAGCTGCATGGTCTATCGTTTTGGACTAGACTGCCGATGACAGAGAGATTGGGGTTCAAATCTCAGTCAGGTATGCTGAGAGTAGTTTTCTCAAAATTGTTTTTCCACTTTAACTCTACATAAATGTGGATACATTTCTCCTAAATTTAACCTTACTCGTCCATAACCCATCAGTGTAATTAATTCTTACGCGTATAACTAGAACCCCGTAAAAATTGTGAGATGCGATGAAGTGAAAAGTGCCATACAAAGATGGAACCAAATATTTTTTCATTTTACAGTTTTTAAATATGATTTATAATGTTTTTGAAAAGAGAAATAAAACGAAGTCGTCTTGTTACATGAAATCCTCCTAAAAACGACATAACACAGATTTTACAAAAAAAAAATACTTTAAATAAACACGAAATTAAGAAGAAATTAAGCAGAAATTTTTGCTATGCCGTAATTTGATTAGAATTTTGTTGTAGTGTAAGCTAACTTTAGTTTGAAAAACTGTGAAATATTCAGATAAACTTTACAAAGAATTTTAAAGCAAATATATAAAGTCTCAATAATAAATTTTAAATTTGTATACGTTGCCTCAACATGTAGATTAAACTTAAACGCCTCAGATAACACGTAATTTTGAATGAACACGTAATAACACCAACAAATGAGATTTAAAAAACAAAATTTAAATAAAAATAAAACTTTTTTTTTACGGGACTATACGTATAACATATGCAGTTATAAAAGCGTGGCATTGAACAAAAAAAAGTTTTGTGATATTTTGAAAGTCACACAGCGTGTTTATAATATGTATGTACAGCAAATACCACGCTGTTTAGCAGACTAAACAAAGACAATAATAATATTTAGCACCGCGTCTTACTACCGTTCGGATTATACGCTCTAAGTACTAATTACTCTAATGGATTAGGAATTGGGAAGGTTTAATTAGAGGAAGTGAACCCGCATTTGCGTGGAGGGAGAGTGGAAAACCATTTAGGAAAAACCACCCCTAGTTCACCCGACCGAGATTAGAACCTCGATCTCCCCGTCCTCAGCAGTCGAGCTCAACACCAGCGCGTTAGCCAACTACGCCACTGAGGCGGGTAAGACAATAATAAATTCGCATGACCTTCAGGTTTAGAAATACTTANCCATTTAGGAAAAACCACCCCTAGTTCACCCGACCGAGATTAGAACCTCGATCTCCCCGTCCTCAGCAGTCGAGCTCAACACCAGCGCGTTAGCCAACTACGCCACTGAGGCGGGTAAGACAATAATAAATTCGCATGACCTTCAGGTTTAGAAATACTTAGATCGAATATAACTGGTATCTGATACCTGAAGATATATTTTTCTCACTCATATGTAGCTGACAATTTACACAAACGTCCATCACAGGTATAGATATTAAATTATGAGTATAGTGTGTCCCTGAGCACAAGAAGAAGCTTGGATAGCTTATTGGAGCGCTAAATCCAAGTTTCCGAGTCCGTATCCCATGTCTATGTGTCATTCAACTATTTAAATTAATTGAAATGTGGACCGTTTCGTAAGGACATTCATTGCCTTGTTAATAACTCTTTGCAACCTGTGTGTTGATATTAATTCTTTAAAATTTGAATCTGTTATCACAAACTCATTTGGGTTAGATCTCGGACAATGAAAAAGCTGTCACCGAATATATAGTTTTATTATTTGATATTTTATTAACCTTGAGAATTTTGTTTTTAAAATTTATGAAAAATTACATTAAATTTAATTATACTCTTATTGACTCATACATTTAGCTATCAGCTCATTAAAAATATTATATTTAATATGGGATGTAAGAAAACTCGACATAATATCAAATTTAGTTGCAATTTTTATTAAAAATAACTTTTTTTATTGATTAAAACAGATAAAAGATAACCCTATTAAATACACTTAACTTCATTTTCTTATTTAATAATATTAACAGTTATTTAAAATTTGTCATGGGCATAGTAGCATTTTATGATAAGCGATTCAAAGAAAACGAAATATATTCTGAAACAAAAATGCTGTGGTATCGATAACAAATATTCCAGAACCGTTGAAATAGCTGTGTGTGAGAAACTAACCCAATATTATTCCCTGAAGTAGGATTATTGTAAAAAAAACTTGTCATAGAAAATAAAACTACAAAAGTACCGACTTCTTTAACTCACGATTCATTCCATTCCAGCTCAATTTTCCCTTAAGATTTTACAAGTTGAGCTGCCATTTATTGACATAATGAGTGTTTTCAATAATTGAACGGTGTTTTATGAATTGGTTCAACGTTGGCTTTGTTCAAAAGAATGGGATATATCCCATTATACTTAGCATGAGAATAGTTCAACTCCAACGATACTTAACCCCCGCCCTCCCCATCTTTTAAACCAATGGTACAAGCAGCCTACTTAAAAAATTAAGTTTACAAAAGAAAATTAACAAGCTTATTAACCCAAAACAAATATTTAATTTCTAGACTCAGAGATATTTCCAAGGAAAAGAAATGCAATCGCTCCAGATACGTAAATTATTATCTAATATGAAACGTTTGTCCTTTTTAATTAGAATACTATCTGAACAGCAACCACTTTTAAAAAAAATCGAATTTTCTAAGAAGGGAAACTTTTAAATTTCACTGGAAAGTATTAATTGTTTGAGAAAAGTACCCATTGTTTAGTTGTTTGATTATTAATTTATATTCTGAAGTTCAAATAGGCTAAACCAAAACTTTTTAGCACTGACGTTAAACAATACATCCAAACTTTGTTTTAAAATTAAAAAAGGAATAGTGAAAAGTCAAAATTCGTTCGACAAAAAGAGGTAAATGCAGTTGAGAGGTATAATATTTCAGTACTGTGTTAAGACCAATTTTTTTTTTTAAATATTGTTTGCAGGTCATAATGATTGAATTTTTCAGGCAGGAAATAATTTGAATATTTTAGGCAGGCCAGAAGATTTACTATGCAGAGTTTAATGTTTGAATATTTTATGCACGCCTTTATGTTTGGATATTTTATGCTGTTCATAATTAATAAATATTGTATGAATGCCATAAAATTTGAATAACGAATGCGTCATAAAGTTTGATTATTGTATGCACGTCATAAATTTTTAATATTGTGTGCAGATAATAGTGTTTGAATATTGTATTCAGGCAACGAGGTTTGAATATTGTATTTAGGCCGCAAGGTTTGATATGCAGGGCATTATTTTTTAATATTCTATGAAGACCATAATGTTTGAATTTTGTATTCTGACCACAAGGTTTGATTCATAGGCCATGATGTTTGAATATTGTATGGATGACATAGTGTTTGAATATCGTATGCACTACATAATGTTTGAATATTGTATGCGAAGTACCATATATAAATATATCTTTTTTCCTTTAATACAAAAAACAGGTTTATTCTTGGAATGGGAGGACAGGCTGTGACCTTCTGATAAAAGTACACCGTCTAGAAACATGGGGTATCTCCTAGGGGCATCGATCACGTAGCGTCGTGGCACTGTCTTCTCTTTCGTAGATACATCTTACGCCTCCAATTGTTTATATATATTTTTACTCTTAAAGTGTTTGGTTTAGTTTTTTATAAAATAAACTAATTTTGGCCTTTCTCTTTGTTTTATTTAATATTTGGGTGCACACTTTTTAAGCTATAAATATGAATTTTTGAAATATTTTTTTTAAATACACAGTAAAAAAGTGTTTAATTAACCTATATTTTTTATTACTTTGAATAAATTTAAAGTACTTTATTTCTTAAAAAAATAAAAAATATTATGAAATTTAAAAAAAAGTTAAAGCTATGATACGAGGTGCAATATTATATATTATAGTTATATCTTATATCAAATATAAAGTATTAATCATATTTTAAATTCCCACTTTACCGTAATGAAAACATCTACTTTGAAAATAAAACATAACACTTATAACTTCCTAACAAACTAATTTACGACCAGAAAAGTACAAAATCTATTAAAAAATGAATATTACGACACAATCGCTCAAACTTTATCATATGATTATGTTTTATAACTTCGAAGACAATTTTCAAAATTAAATTTTTTGTGAACAAACCTTAAATATGTCTTACTCAAAAATATGCATACCATCTTGTTAATCACAATAATAACTCTCTACATATAAATTTTAAACCAAATTGTTCTAACATTTGTAACAAAATTCACATTTTCAAAAATAGATTATTTTTACATTATCTTAATTTATTTTTTATTAGTAAAAATTATAACTTATTATTATTTATCATGAAATAATATTCACAGACTCCCATTTTAAATTCAATCTTCAATGTCAATTTCTAAAATATTCAAATTTTCTATAGTTTGTTTTAAGTAAACTACCATTTGATTAATTTAAGATAAATAAAGATACATTAATATTGATTTGTAAAAAAAATCTCCTGAAACCAATTTTGAACCAAATCACTGAAACAATTTTTTAATAATAGAATTTAAAAACAATTGTCATAATTGAATTGCCCAGAAATGAGTTTTTGCCTAAAAAAAAGTTTACACTTTTTTTCATGTCGAATACTGACAAAATATCAATTTGAAACCAAATTATTGGTTTCGTTTGTAAAATATTTAAAGTTTTTTGAAAAATCAGTCTTAATTAAACTACCCACAGATAATATTTATTCCAAAAACAAGTAAATATATTATTTATGTCGAACACTACCAAGAAACCCATTTGATACCATATCTTTACAGCCATTTATAAAATATTCCAGTCATTAATAAACTATCCTTCAATTAATTTTGACCAAAAACTATTTATATAATAGTATTTTCCATGTCAAACACACTATATTTGCATTTTAAACATAATCGTTAAACTCGTTTTCGAGAAATTTGGTATTCAAAAAGATTACTCATCAGAACCCTTAGTTAAGGGGCTAGGGTAACATAAAACTGCTTTGTGGTATAGACTTAAAATATATAATATGAAATTTGAACAAAATCCATAAAATGGTTTAGGATACGTGGTTGGGGATAGACAGACAGGAGAACATATAGAATTGTAAAATCACCTTTTTTGTTTTGTGTTCACAGAAAACGTAAAAAAATTCACAATCTTGAGATAGATTTTTCACCGTAACAATACTTTATCTTACTACGAGAAAGTAGAAAATTGATTCTCAATAAGAAAATAGACCCAATTTGGGGCCGTGTGGTCTAAGGCACTACTCTAGCCTGCCGATAACAGGGATATCAAGGTTCGAATCTCAGTTTGATGCACTGGGAGTGAATTTTCTGAAATGGTGTTCCATTCTTCAGTAACGAAAACCTTGGTACATTTCCTATGAATATAACCTCTTTAGCTCCTAAAAGTATTAGCGTAATTAGTAGATAAGAATATAGCCCAAACAGAAAGTATGACTTGGTGCTAAAAATAAATGGTACGGTGCACCACACTGACTTTCTCTCACTTTTATATTAAAATAGACATTTACAAAAACTTGTCAGATTTGTGAAATGAGGTAATAGATTTATACAGTGTTTTAAAAACACTACACCAAAGATTATAAATAACATAATAATATTGTTACTTATTCTATAGAAGTAGGAACACTGTTGCGGCAAAATTTAGAAAAGAGCATAAGAATAAAATTAATTTTTAAAGACCTGAATTAAAAAGTATATAAATTTGAGTATAGCTCAGAAATTATTGGTTTTATAAAAAAACATATTTCTAATAAAAGATTAGTGTGTTTAATAGAAGCACAATTTTACAGTGATAAGTTAATACGTATCTCAAATAGTTTCGGAGAAATGAGGACAATTGGGAAATATTCCTCATTTAAAGTGCCCACAGTCGTTTTCATAAGAAAATGAGAATTATAATCGTGTTTAGAGTGATAAACAGTTTCTATATAAGAATTTTAATCAAAATTGTTTGAGAAAGTTAAAGAATATAGATCTTTTTTCTCTTCAGTAAACTACTTTTAAATTTCGGGTTAGAAATCTAATTCCGAAAATACTTTAGGGGGAACTTATGAAAACCCCACGTACCAAGTTTGAGCCCAATCAGTAAAAATGTTTCGGCTTTATTCTGAAGTGCAGACAGAAGGCTTTGCGAAAATCACTTTTTTTTTTGCTTCAGGATTTCATGAAACGTCGACAAATCTCGATTCCGATTTTTTTGACGGTCGCAACATTTTTCTTTCAGAGGTGCCAAAAGGATCACATGATTAATATGATTGCATGAAAGTACCTAATATATGTTGTAATTTTTTGGTCAAATATGTCCCTTTATTTAAAAATGTAACTTATTGTCGCAATTAACGTTTATGTTAGTGGTAGCCATACATTTGTAGGGTTTGTTCCAATTTCTGCCTTTGATATAATCGCGACCTCTTGCTAAACTAAATCCATTCATATCCTAATTTTTAAATTATTATATTCGTTGAATATTTCTACAGATTCGAGATATTCGAATTAAATTACAATTGTGGGGTAGGTAGAGATTTGGAGGAATGTACCTTTAGTTGCGTGGAGGGAAAAGGGTGGAACATGTTTAGAATAAAATCACCCCCATTACCCTTGATTGGAATTAGAGCCCTGACCTCATCCCCAATAAATCAAACGGTCGTGACGTTAAGTTAACGTTTTATATTTAATTATTGTGATTTTTTTTATATAATGAATATATGAATGCCAATAAAATTTCCCAGAAGAAAATCAACCAATCCAGTATATAATTTGGAGGTACGGTAGCAGTTTCACTTGACAAAACCTGAGACTGCTTCAGTAAATTAAGTCAGAGAAACCAAAATAATCCTATTAAGAAAATTAACAGTTTTTATCTTATTTTTAACCGTTTACATTTTTATTTGAATTATGCACCTTCATATAGTAATTAAAATCTATTAAAAGAGTAGATTTAAAGCCATAAACTTAATAAGCATTGCGACCCCACCTGAAATATACCACGACCACCAGGTTGTATGCCACTGTTTTTTGGATGAATATGTTTAACTCAAATTTATAAAATCTCCTTATATATTTATGAGCCTATTAGTCCCATTCTTAGGTAAAATAATCCATCTTAAAAGGTCTTCCTCCTTCCCCCTATCTGTGCTTCTCTCGAAAATACAACCTCATTCAGCAAGGTGTCGTGAATGTGATTCGAGGGGGGCAGATTCTCCCCAAGAAGTATTTTTGCAGCAGCTTGCCATTGTAGTCTCTTATTAACACCCTTCTGAACGCTTCTCCTTCTCTTAGATTGTTTTGTGCGGCGTCGTCACGGTGGGAGGTGGTAGGGGACGTCGTAGGATGAAATGACCGAGACTTGAGGATGTAAGCCGATTAACTAGTACCGCGTGAGGGGAAGAGGGAGTAGGGGACCCCAGGATCAACTTTTGGCCACAAGCATGGCGAGGAACTAAAAACGCACGCCTCCTACACCTCTCTAGCGTATATTTGCTAAGAGCAGAACGATGTTTTTTGGTCTACAGTCACTTGTATTGCCCCGCCGCCACTCAAGTCTATTACTCCATACCTTAGAAAAACAACAATACCAACATTTTACAACGATTTTGGCCTTTCTGGGAACATGTTACTCTGTCTTGTCACTCAACGTGAGCTATGTTTCCTCTCTCTTTCTCTTTGTTTCTCTCTTGTCTGTGTATTTTTAGTTTTTCTCTTGCGTCGCTATTTTCAACCATTCCGATTTGGTCATTTTGATTTTGTTTCCAGTTTTTTATTTTATCTATTTTTATCTCTATGGCTCTGTTTCACTTACCCTATAACTTGACCTATTTCTACCATAACTTTTTCTATAAAATAATATAAACTTATAATTTGTTTTAAATTCTGTATTCGTTCCTTCTAATAATATTTTATTTAATTTACCAAGTATTCGACTTAATTTTGCAATCACTCTCTCACTCTTATACTCTTCAGTTAAAACTGCATCTATAAAAGTTTAATTATTTTGTATATTTTCAACTTTATATTTTGTATTAACAATTTAGTATAGTAATAATTTAAAACAAACTATCTGGGGAACTTTGCCCAAATACTTGTCATACACTACTTGACAATATTAATAAAGTATTTATATTCAAGTTATTTAATTAAAAATGAACATTTGGAATGCTTCAAACATTGTTAGGCTTAGAGAAGTGATCTGTTTCAAAGCAAAAGATATTAAAAAACTTGTTAAAATTAGATAAAAGTTAGAGGTTTTGTATTTCTCTACTTAAATATGTACACATTTTAATCATGTACATATAATTATGCTTAAAATGGGTATATTTATGCTTAAAACTAATATATATTTAGTATAAGAAAATATACTTTTACTAAAAATATTTATATAATTAAAACAAGCTAATATTTATTTATAAAAAAGCACTACCTTTGGGATATAGAAGTGTTGAATTTTATGATAGGTATTTTAAAGAAATATATTTGGACATTTTTGTCTAATAAATATGAACTAAGGTAAACAAATTTAAACAATCCTAAATAAATTAAAGCAACTCAATATTTGTGTAAAAAATAATTTAACTAGAAATTCAAAAAAAATCAAATAATTAATTTTACTGAGAAAGAATCTGCTAAAGTGAACAAATTATTAGCTGAGAAATATTTGGGAAACTAACACGAGCACCAGAATATGACAGTAAAAAAGAGAAACAACAACGCTAGAAAGAGGTAAAATTTAAAAAAAACTACACAAAGACATAACACTTTATTAGATCCTAGTTCTCGAAACCTAATTATTTTGTATTGTGTATTTTTATACCTTAATTGATTAAATTTTATCTTTCTGCTGTTAAGTTCGTAGTTAAATGTTTGTGATAATCAAACATTTTTCTGTTAACTTCTTTTTATTTATGAGTTTTTTATTTGTAGCTACAGTAGTTTCTTATATTCTCTAACTTTTTTTTTTGTATTTATATGGGTTTTAACTTAATAAAATGCTTTGCGCCCTTTTCGTGGTTTTTGTTGGTCGACAATATTTGATCTATTATATTTTTTTAATTAATTTTGATTTGACGCTGGAAATAACCCAAACCATTTGATCCCAGCTTTATTTTCTCTTTGATTTTTTACTCTACTCTTAATTGTTATTACTCTATGTGCGTAATAGATGTGTAAATTAATTTTTTAATCGACGAAAGTAACGAGATTAGGTTCAATTAATGAAACAGATGGTTTGAAAGAGTACACGAATAGCATAAAATATATAATTTTAGCAAATACACTTTTATGGATGCTCAAAAAATGGGGATGTTTGGTCAAATTGGTTGTAAATGTTATGCTATTTAAAATAATCTATAACTATTATAGTTTTCTTTCTATTGGAATAAAATTACAGGTACCATTTTTGTTCAGCCTGAAACACTACAGGTATGTTATTTGTATAGCTTGGTTGAAATGCGTCTTGCGTATAGCTGCATATTAAGGCGAAGAGTTGAAAATAATATCTTTAATATTAATGCACTGAGGAGGTGTTTTATTACTCATCACCCTCGTGACCTTTCAGTCTAAGGAGCTAGACTCTAATAGTTCAAAGCACCCATTCACAAGTAGCGAGTGATTGGAATCCCGGGTGAGTGCAATAAATGTTGTTTGTTGGATTGGATTTTTCAAGGTGGCTGTTTCATCCTCTCAACCCACAAATGTGGGTGCATGTTCTCTAAGTTATCCTACTCATTTGTATTACCTTTTATTAGTTGTTAATGATATGTATGTTAACTTAAATGTGAAACTACGTTAAAAATGTTTTTCAAAAGAACATGTACTTAAGGCAATGCCACTTAATACGTATAGTATTTGTAAATAAATTATTGATAGTAAAATCTACTAAATATTCTATTAATATCAATTCCATAATATTCATTTTGTATTTTTAGTTTGCAAGCAAAGTTTATGTAAAAGAATACAAAAAACATATATAAAAGGTTGATACCTTAAAGCTTCCGCTTCTTTTATTTTTCATGATATCGCCACTGTGCTGACTTTACTCTTCTTTCTTGTCAGCATATTTTATGCATACAAACATGAATACTCAGTCTGTCACTTCTCAGCATCTTGGTGTTTTTGAAAAAAAAAGTCACCTTCATGTCTTTCCTTTTAGGATGAACACAGGTTTAAATCCTTTATATTGAAAGAAAGATAAGATTGTTTGTGATAGTAATAGTTTTATTATTAATGATGATAAAAGTATTCACATGTATGAAAGCTTAAAAATCTTAAAAAGAGATTTTTTAGTATTTATAAATAAATTTAAGAAATTATTTATGTTAAAGCCTACTTGTATAATTTCTTTGTGTGTGTGTGTGTGTGTGTGTGTGTATATACATGTATTTTTTTAATTCTAAAAACTTTTTCACAAAAAATATTTCCACCTAAAAAAGTGAAAAGACAAATAAATATCCTGAATAATTTGTTTTATTTTTCAGAATAAAAACAACAACACACACTGTAATTAATGTTGAGTTGGAGTTAAGGCTATGTTCCGAAATAATAGCAAGGTTAGAGGATTAAATGATTTTATTTGTTCGTGCATATGTTTATCAAGATTAACACTTCATAGTTTTAAACTATAAGTAAATATATATTTATTTAATTTTCACGTAGTTAAAAATTTAACAATATTTGTGAAACAATTTCATATGAATTTTTTTTCTACCACTTTCTTACTCTTTGTAACCATTCGGTTTCGATGTACTAATTACGCTAATGCGTTAGAAATGAGGGAGATGTAATTAGAAGAAAATAAGCCCACGTTTTTTTTGGAATTAAAATGATAAATACAAAAAAACACATTAAACAATCTAAACGTTTAGTCCACACATCTAAAGATCTGGACTTCTTTGAGTAAATTTTCAAGTCATCTCTAGAGAGAGCCACGAAAAATTTAAAGGTTGAAGAAATAGCATATGGGGAGAGACATAAAGATAACGGTGGCAAAGGAAAGTTTTAAGACAAAGGCGTAAGGAAGGTAACTAAGATACGAAGAAGAAAAAAATAGTAAATAATACATTTATAATGTGAGGCATGAGTTAAAGAACTAGTGAAAGAGAGAAAAAAAGGTGAGACTTAGAAGACAAAAGCTGAAGAAAAGGATGATAAGCAATAGAATAATAAATAATTACTGAGGGAGAGAGGTGTTGAGGAAGGGTTGGGAGAGATAAGGATAGAAGAAAAAATAAGTAATTTAAAAATAAGGCAAAGATATAGAAAACATACAAAGTGAAGTAAAGTTAAATAAAATGAGGAAATAAAGAGGGTAAAGGAGAAATATATAGGATACACATAAGAGTAACTTTTTAAGAGTTAAAGAGGAATAATAAGGGACGGAAGATAGGATTAACTAACTAAAGTATAAAGAAAGGTGGGGGGCCTAAAAATATTTTGTTATAGATTTGTTGGATACCTTTATGCACGCACATCCCCCAACGAAAAAATATGCCTTATCTCTAAAAATATGTCTTTATATAAAAAAAATTAATGTATATATATTTTTTTTAATTGACATTGTTCCAGAAACAAATGGTGTTCCTGTATAGTAGGAGAGGGTCATTAAAATCTTTGAATACTTCGAATCCTTTGAAATATTTGAGATTCTAAAAATAATAAAAAAATAAGCCAAATGTGTAAGCGATATCTGTGTCATAGATACTTATTGCTGCTAGGTCCATCAAAATCATAGAATGAAACTAAAATAACAAATCCCAAATCATATAAGTAGAATAGTGTATTTGAGCCATCTCTTACAAAAAAAAAACACTCCATGGTGTGAGACCGCAAGTAAGCTATACCAACCGGGAGACCGCTGCCACTAGCGATTATAAAACATATGTGAAGAGAGAGTGTCATGTGGTGAGCAAAGGGAGCCCTCCCATAAATCGTATCAGTTTTCTAGACCAGATTTTTTAAATCTACAATAATTATCTCCACAGTTTGTCCTCATAAGGCTGAGTTTGACTTCATCGTGCTTCACAGAAATATTCCGCAAACACCAGGGATCGATCCCAGGACCCCTGTCTTTGTACATACATTCATACA
>CABFOV010001052.1:7898-25520 GCA_902141375.1 Timema poppense
GGGGGTAGAGTGAAACCATTTTGGAAAAAACACCTTCATACACCCGACGGTAATTCAAACCTTATTCTCCCCGTAATTGTCATTCTCTTCTACTGCAAGAGTAGCGCCTTAGACCATGTGAAAAACGAATTGAACAGCTACACTATTACTCTCATCAAAATGGAAGAAAGCAAAGCTATACAATTAGTTAGGCAGAAGTAACATATATGTTTGTTCTGGCTATCATGAAATCATATTATTGTGATCCAAGGTAAATATTTTAAATTTATCTGTAATTTTTCTATACATATCAATTAAGTTTGACTAGATTTTTTTTCACAGGTTTTAGCCTTAATGGAAATTTATTTACTTATTTTAAATATTGAAACACAAGTTTTTATTTAGAGAAATCAAATAATATTATTTATCCCAAATCAGAGTATTTACTTATCACATTTAAGGTTCATCTGCATATTTATTGTACTGTGATATGAATGTGGACGATAGAATTGAAGGCAATTATATCCGTATTGGTTTGGAGAGAGAGTGGAAAATAAGTTAAAAATAAAATAACCCTCTTGATAAACCGGGCCCGGGATTTTAACTTCAACTTCTTGTCACTGAAAAAACAGACCAGAAGAGACTGACTTGTTCATAGGTTCAGAAAACCATGTATATGATATATTATATTTTCAAATGTACCTGCATCGTTAGACACATGGTCTAAGGCGTCACCCACGCAATAGACAAGAAGGCTGATAGCAAGGAGATCACGGCTCGAGTCCCGGTCGGGTGAACTGAGTTTTTAAACTAAGTGGTGTTATGCTCTTCTTCCACGCACACGCGGGTACATTTACTCTAAATTCAACCTTCCTCCTCCATAACTCATAAGCGTATTTAGTACATATACGTATTATCTGAACAGGTAACCAGACGCATTGGTCTTGTTTCAAATTATATTATTAGGTTTAAAGTTTAACTACGATTCGTTATATTAAATTTAATTAAAATGTATTATACTTTAATTTAAATACAAGCAAAGCAAAATTTGTATTCATGGTAAGCTAGTGATTGAAACTAAACCATCAAAATAAAAGTCAGTAATTATCATTTAAGAACAAGAATATTCAAATAATTTCCATCCGGAATTTTGTATTTCAATTTGTCCCCGAACCATACTTCTATGGCTTCATCATTTACGTGAGTTGAACGAACTCAAAAAAAGTTAAGTTTGTTTCCACTACTGCCCCTCTATGTTCTTGTGGAAACGGTTTGACGTAATTATGATGTAATGCGGGATTGCTGAGTGGACGAGAAAGAAAGAGAGAAAGAAAATCATGTTTAGACAACGTAGGTTTGGTCAAACTGCCAAAGAAATATTTCCAAAATGTTTTACTTTCCGTAATAAACGTATAAATGTCCACTTGATCGCGGTGAGTAAATTATAAAGAAGTTTTCTATGATTTAGGTCATCTTGAGAATATATGTCTTGCATTCCTCTCTTGAGGCCGAGTGGTTAAAAAGGCTGAGTACTTTTCTAAGACGAGTCCTTGGTTTAATCCTCCTCGAGCAGTTGGTTTAAAGGTGTGTTTAAATAGCTAATCAAAACAAATAGGTGGGAGTGTATGTTACGCAATTTAAGTTCAGTGTTTTTGTAGTTTGTAAAGCAAAACTTTTTGTTGTTGTTGCCAAAACAAATAGAATACTGCTCCAGTACAAATGCAGAATTTAATTTTATTCACAAGACAATAAAAACAGTTGTTGAATATGTCATGAGAATATCAGCATTGGATGAGATACTTTTTAATCTTATATAAAAAGTTGTCATTAAATTCAGGCATAACCTTGACCAATATTAGAGAACGGTTGAGGTCTCCTTTGAATAAAGTTAAACTCCATATATACCAGAGAATTATTTGATTTATTTCGTAGAAAAAAGTGTTTTTTAATTAAAAAACTCGCCTTCCCCACACTCCCACTTTAAAAAAATATCCATAGTTATGGTAGAATGTTTTCTGTCTTAGTAAAATTAATTTTTTTAGCTGTGTTCTGATAAAACGTATTTATAAACTGTACGACGTTTATCTACAATATAAACTACCTTAAATTTTTTAATCGCACCTTTTGGAAATAAGATAGCTCAAGTTGTCAGTTCTTTTCTGAGAATCGGAATATTTACACCATTTTTAATACTTTTTACTGATACAATTTTTTATAAATCCTCATTCTTTGTGTGTGCACTGCGTCTTAATCTCAATCCGGACTACAGGTAAGTTTACACTTCTATGATAGGGATGATGAAGGTAATATTTGAAGTGTACGGGGTTGGGGGGTGGGGGGTGGAGGAGAAAGTATATTCTTAGCTCATATCGATATAGTGCTACCATGATAGATTTCTAACGCACTTCAGATTATGTTGAAATAGGTCTCTGTCGTATATATAAATTTTTATAAGTATTTTTGGGGTCCTTAAAGATTTTGAGATATAAAAGTTGTTATATTAAAAAATGTGTATGATGTGTCTTTCACCCCTTTTCTCTTGTACTCTTCATTTATAAAAAATTGTACCAGCACTTGCAGCGTTGAAGAGTGGAACACAATTTGGGAAAAAACAGTTTCAATATACGCAACCAGGATTCGAATACTGATATCCTCTATCATCAACAGTACAGTCTATTACGAGGTTATTTAACCATTGAAGCGGGTATATACACTTATAATTTTTTTAGCACCATGTCTTACTACCCGTTAAGCTTACACGCATATGTGTTGGGTATGAGCAAGGTTAAATGTATTTGTAGTGTGCCCGCATTTGCACGGAAGAAGTGTGGTAAGCCATTTAGAAAAATATAACCTCCTTACACCCAACCAGGATTTGAACCCTGATCTCACTGTCACCAACAATATAGCTTATTGCGAGTGACGCCTTTAACCATGTGGCCATTCAAATGGGTTACACCACTATTAAATACAACATATTTTGATAATCAATATGATCGATCATATAGTTAGATTTTATCTTAAAGATTATTATATAATGAGGCTAAAGATAATTATATGATTTTAAGATAATAATCAACTAATCAAATCTGATGTCGAGACTTCGTGAGGATGACCATCGATGGCTATTGGGAGAAAACTTCCCAGATAGATTACTTAGGGGTGCTTTAGATATGGGGACCCATCAAGTGATTATTGGCCTCTTTACATGTTGAATGACAGTTAATGAAGTTTCAATAAAAAGAATCAAATAAGTCTACTACATTTTGATATATTTAGTAAGGGGATTCATTTTGACAGTTATTAAAATATTGAAACGTCAGGCCATGAAATTTGCAACTGTTTCTTTTCATAAATTATGTAATTACTTTTGAAATAATACTGAAATTAAAGGAAAATGTTTTTATGCTGGCCGCAAAAAAAAAACATGTTTTTATTTTCTAAAATTTCCTTATATATATTGTACTGTTTTTCTCCTAATCAAGTATACTAATTTCATAGGCTCATAATCACCGTGTCCAAACATTTAGGTCATATATATATATATATAACTTCGTAAAATAACATGAGCTAAGTATTTTGAAGGATAGTTTAAATTACTTAAATTACTATTTCTACATCTTAAGGTGAAATGGATGAGGATGCGATTTAAAGTTAGTATTTTACAGTTTTTATAACTTTATTTCCACAAGTAAATCCATTTTAAATTCACTAGATAAGTAGTTAAATTTCTCATGTAAATAGCAGAATTTTATTAGGAAATTTTCTCTTCATTTAAAAAAGTGTCTGTTAAATTCAATCAGGCTCCCGACGAATATTAAATAATTGGGAGCTTACTATGTATATAAAACATTATTCTACTGTATTTAATGAGTCTAGTTTTCATTTGTGCCTCACCTTCGCTTTTAGAGAGAAAAAAAGGCCTCATGGTCTACGGCACTATTCATGCACTAGATTGGAATATTGATGACGAAGAGATAGGAGTTCGAATCTTGGTCGAGTGTAATAAGGCTGGTTTTCTCTAAGTCGTCTTCCATTTTCCCCCATTTAAAGGCAGGTACAGTTCTTCTAAATTCAATCTTTCTCATCCCTAACGCACTGGCATAACCAATACCTTATTATTCGTTATTATTATAATAATAATTATATTAACACCTACGGGTATTTAGACGTGGTGATAAATAATTATAATTGCTGGCTAACATGTATCTATTATTTTATCCTTTTATATAATTTATAATAAATGGAAACATCGTGTTGGTTTGTTATTTACGTGGATTCAATTTGATTAATTCAGATTTCATTAAATTTAATCATTTAGTTCAACTAACATAATATGACGTGGGCAAATAATTCTTGACATGATATTTGATGACAAAATAATTGAAAACCAGTAAAACAATATAATTATGCAAATCCTAAAATTACAACACAGGAGTGGAGATTTTAAATAAATACGTAAATACTGTAAAATACTTGAATGATAAATATGTTCAATCTTAGCAGAAAAAAATTTATAATTATTAAACATCTGTTTAAAAACAAGTTTTTCATTCATAATTTAATCAAACACTGAACTTTTTGGTGTTATCTGGCAATTGATGCTCTACTAAAAGTATATTTTTCAAATTGATCTGCTGTACAATTATGTTTTATCACTTTGACAAAGTGAGGTGGAATTAATTCATTTGCACGTCACAAAATCATATTTTTAAATATGATTGATATGAAATGGATTTTAATATCATTTCATCCACCAACAAGTTACAAAAGCAGTTCTAATCACTGATAGCCTCGTTTGTATGGGGAAAACAAACAAATACATATTTAATAATCTCCAAAATTATTACCTATACCAGTGGTCACGCGCTCTTTTGAGTCAAGCTCGCTATAGATTGGATTATTGGTGACGTGGGTTCGATGTTTAAATATCGGCTAAGTGCATCGGAAAACCGGTCTTAATAGCTTCCATACATTCACCGTTTAGCATAAATTATATATAAATCGCATTTTGCTATTAAAAAATCGTAGAGCTTAAAATATTAACAATTTGGTAGCCTTGAAATGATAATCCTTGAAAGAATTGTTTTATTTAAGATAACTCACGAAATTACTGTCAAAATAAACTGTCATTTTATGAAATTGAGGCTTCGTCTTTCAATAATTTTTAAATTTGAAACTTTTGGGTAGGCCCTATATTTTTGGTGTATAGAGGCTCTATTATGTAAAGCTTTCATTCCAAAAACAAAATACCCACTATAGTGATTGCATAGTCTAACGCGCTACTATAGAAGTAGGATAGACTGCTAATGAAGATGAGATCGAGGTTCGAATCTCAGTGTGGTGTACTGGGGGTGATTTATCCAAAATGGGTTTTCACTCTTCCTGCACACAAATGTGGGTACGCTTTCTTTGAGTATAACTTTCCTAATCCTTAAAAACATTAATATTATTAGTACATAATCATATAGACCGAATAGGTAGTAATACGCTGTGCTAAACAAAAAAGATGAAATTTTGATTGTACAAAACTATGGAAATCCCTGTCGAAAGAAATCGCTCCACGTTTAAAATCGATAGATGGCTAACTACTAATTGTGAAATTTGCTGTTTAAGTTTCATACTCTCAAGATTGAAAATTTAGACCAAATATTTTGTTGGGAAATGATAGCTACCACCTCATTAACAACGACAAAAGAAAGAGTAGTCGGTGATTTTTTGCGTCTGGTAATGAGAGAGCTTATAGTTTTAAAAAAAAGCCAAACTTTGTGCTTAATCCTTGTTTTTTAGTAGTTATTCCAAGCAATTATCTTAAGCGCAGACGTTTATTTGTTCTAGCCGTACCTTTCTCTTTTCCAAGTTAAGAACTCCAGCTTTTATTTTGGAATCCTTTGAGAAATTAGATCTAGGGGTTCGAAAAGTTTAAAGTTAATCCAAAAAATCGTTTATGTCACTTTAATAGTCCTTTAAGGATATTAAAAATAATTTATTTATGATAAAAAAAGATTACCTCAAAAATACTTAAAGCTAACAGAAGTGCTCGGTTATGTTCATGGTAAACACGCAATGTATTACATGGTTACCCCTGGCAACGCTCTCTCTACTTCAAACAGACAGAAATCTTCAATTTATTTTTTCCGACCGAGATTTTAATTAATAATTTAAACAAATCAAATACAAATTTTTAAATTCTGGCTTCGAGGAGTATATGTACTTTTACAGTACATAGGCTAAAACTTAAATTTCAGACCTCTGCGTTCAGTAGATATTGCGCAACGCTCATGGTAGATAGACAAACTCTTCACTAAAATAGATAGATCTGTAGGACGATTATAAGCAGGCGGTGAAAAGGTTACTTGCACCTAAGGCGAGACTTAAAATTGACGCCCAAGTTGTGTTCTTTATAAAATAATAGAATAATAAAACAGTGGTGTATATATCTGCAACCGCACCCCCTGAGCGACGCAAAATACAAATAAAGAGGTGATAAAATACAGTAAAAAAAAGGAAAAAAATAAAGTAGGAACCGTTTCTTTCCTTCTTTCCCTTTTAAATCAATGTATGTTAAAATAATTACTGACCCTTCCTTTTCTATTAATATTTTCGGAAGATAGAGTAATTCACCGAAAGAGTGACCCCGAATGTCATAAAACCACAAAATTGTTTACGTTGCTAAGCCCTTTTAAAATTAACACATTCTTAATACAAGATAAATAAGTAGATACTATTTGTTTATTAATAAAGCTTTATTACCTTATTTAATTTAAATAATTAATTTCTTAGACATAAAACAATACATTTGTTTGAATAAACTCTTATGAATTTTATCTAACGGCTTATTTATAAAATCTGCACATTCATTATAAACTCGCTTAACCTGAGAAAACAGACAACGAAACACACAACCATTGGCAGAGTTAACTTGTACCAGCGCGCTTTCGAATGGCCGGAATTAGATAGACGAATGAATTATTAAATTTCTTGAGGAATGCCAGGCCTCCACCGTGGTTCGGATTCCAAGTTAAACTGTAGGTCCTCTATTTCATCTCACAATCACCCTACCATTACACATTAGCTTAAGTGCGTACAACCTGAACGGGTAGTAAGACTCGGTGCTAATAATAATGATAATAATAATAATAATAATAATAATAATAAAATTCAAAATTCATTTTAATACTTTGCGTCTTATTATCCATCCAGGTTATTCACATTTTTATATTATTGTCGAGGGATAAGGAGGTAGTCTTTGGTGAAAATATACACTCATTTATTTTAAGGGAGAGTGGAATTTTTTTTATGAATATACACATATCGATGGTCACAATATTCGTCCTTCTTGTGTTAGAGTTGAATGCCAGCAACGGGGAAATTATTATTATTATTATTAGCACCGCGTCTTACTACCCGTTCAGGTTGTACGCACTTACGCTAATGTGTAATGGTAGGGTGATTATGAGATGAAATGGAGGACCTACAGTTTAACGTGGAATCCGAACCACGGTGGAGGCCTGGCATTCCCCACATTCACAAGATGTCTTGTCAGAGGTGAAGGAAGGGTTTTGTAATCAGATAAATCTTTGCCGGGACCGAGGATTGAACCCCGGCCGCCAGCATAGAAGTCTGACACCTTACCCCTAGACCGTCAGGTCACCGATGGGGAAATTAGGCTTCGAGCACGGTCGGTTGTACAGAGAGTATTATTTATTAAATTGTTTACAAATCTCCCTCTACGCAAATGTAGTTACATTTTCTCTAAAATTCAAACTACCTGATCCTTATTTCCATATTTTTAATTTTAGAAACCCCGCTTCGGTGGCCACGTGCTCTAACGAGCTATTCTCGTGTTAGACTAGACTGCTGATGACAAGGATATAGGGATACGATCCCGGTCGAGTTCACTGAGAGATGTTTCCTAAATGATTTTCCACCCTCCCTCCATGCAAATGCGGGTGCACTCCATCTCAATGAAACCTTCACAACTCATAACCCATTAATGTAATTAGTACATAAGCGTATAATCCAAGCGGGTAGTCAGACGTGGGACAAAAAACAATTTAGGAAAAATAAATCCCAGTACACCTTGCCATGATTCGAATCCCAGCCTCACCATCACTGGGTAACCAGATTAGATGAGGCTTACGTTTGTGTCCAAGTGTTCTTAACAAAGCCATAAATTGGATCGATTGAAGATAAACCACTAAATCCATCTAAAATATCAATAATCCGAAGAAAAATCATCTAGCTAAGAGAGCTAATACTTGAGCTAAATATTTGATATATTCCAAATTAAATTCCTTTAAAATACCATGAAATAGATTTATTGAAGATAAATCCTCACTAAATAACGCAATAAAACATATTATTAAGTAAGTTCTTGAATAAACGGAAGAAAGCCACCAAATAAAGGCGGCAACTAGACTAGACGTGCTGAGATGTTTATTTTAGAAAGTTCATACTAGGATGTTTGGAATGTTACGTAACTAAATCTCGTGCCATTACTGGTGACCTCCCTCCCGTTGAAAGGTCGAGTTGACCAAATGGTACTACCTTCGCCGCATGGTGAAGTCCCACATTTATAAACTGTGTACCGCGAAGTAACTCATTGTTGAGTTATGGCGTGCCGGCCTCAGGCTTTTATAACTTCCACCTCTTCAACAATGGTCGTTTGTTAGCAAAGGTGGTAGAGCTACATTTTGGTAAAACAACTTTAGTAATTTATTTTACTCCTATAAATGAGGCAGATATAATGATTGTCGTTATACAAATGTCTCATTCATTGATAGAAGCACACCCCTTAGAAGAACTTAACTACGACCAAAGTTCTATTACGTTATTGAAAACATGACGGAACATATGTTAAAATCTAACAAACATTTATTTGTAAAGTGATACTTTAACAATGAAATAACTCTTTCTGACTTATCTTCCTTGCTCGGCAAAAATTTTCCAAAGCATGGAGGTTTATACATGTAAAGACCCCTAGATAATATTATATTTGCTTATTAACAGTCACTGCCTTGGCGATTGAGTTTTTATTCACAAACAAACATGGCTGGCTACCAGTTAGTCCATTTTTGTATTCTCTCTCTTTGGATGGCTTCTTGCTAATAACTGTCATGGCGGATAGTTTTGAAATCAAGCAAACTTGGCTACCAGAAAATCCTTTTGGTATTCTTTCTCGTTGGATGGTCTCTCCATGTACTAGGATGATAGTGAAAGTAAAAAACATGTATGATCCCCTCGTTGCTTTTTGCTAGTAATTGTCATGGCGGATAGCCTGGCAATAAAAACAAAGATGGCTACTAGTTATCCCATTTTTCTATTATATTTTGGTTTTGCAATGGTTTTATGTCATGATTTTTCTAAAAGGGCTGAGGAAATTCTCACTAGTAATATTTTTAGTAGATTTATGGAAAGATAAACTTATAAAAAATATCCAACAATGGTCATATACATATTATGCAATCTGATTATTTAATAATATTATGATGCTTCTTGTTTTACAATCCTAGATCCTCATTAAACTTAGTGAAAGATGGTGTTTGTGTATACTTGTAATCAGAGTGACCTAAGCGGTTACAATACGTCATTAATAATTGCTGATGCATGCAAATTAGACATAATCAGTATACGCGTTCGAATCGCTTGGCACCATTTCGTCGTCTAGTCGTGGCCGGCAAGATCTAAAGGGACAGAACAAGAGGATAATGTCACTAGGTAATCTATCTCTGCCGCCATTGTTACATGACAGCTGTGTGCTCTTTACTGTAGTTGGGGTTACATAAATCATAGGAGCTTGTGTCTCTAGTGGACAACTGCAAGTCTAGAGGACCCTCGTTCGATTCAAGGGTGAGGGGTTCCCCGAAATGGATGTGACCTACATTGGTGGTCACAAAGAATATCGCACCAATATCATGTAGGACTGGATCACCGGTGACAAAGAGATTGAGACAAGAATCCCGGTACGTGTTTCTCCGCCCTTTCTTCTTTCATGAAAATGTGGGTACATTTCCTAAGATATTCTACCTTCCTGATACCCATCCCATTAAAGTTATTAATGTACAGTCCGAACGAGTACTAAAATGCGGTGAAGTTTAAACAACCAAATAAAGTAGTGTTAATACCAAAACTAGGCGTAGCCATTCCAAATAATAACTTCGTGAAATACCGATTAACCGCGCTGCGCGTGCACTTGGCTAGAATATGTATCTCATTTAGTTTGGCTCGCTGGTGTTGAGGAACTCAGATATCGAAACCCATCTGAATTTACAAAGATTTTATTTTCCTAAATTATTTCTCACTCTCCTTGCACGCAAAAGAGGTTACATTATTTTATACCTATTGCCTATTCATCCTTATCACATTAACACCCATAAAAGTGAAAAAAACACGCATCCAAATCTATTGTCAATGTCAAGCCTACAGTCCAAATTTCATGGACAGCTAGAAAATGTACTAGATTAACTTTAACATATTCATACGCCAGTCAATGTTATATACACCTGTCAATTTTGATATATAATATAATCATTAATATTATAAAATGGTAACTATAAAATGAACCTGCTTCGCTGGCCACATGGTTTAACGTGCTACTCTCACAGTAGACTAGACTGCTGATTACCGGCAGATTAGGGTTCAAATATCGGTCGGGTGTACTGATTGATTTTTCCAAAATTGTTTTCCACTCTCCCTCCACTAAAATGCAGGTACGCTTCCTCTAAATACATCCTTCCTAATCCTTAAAATCATTAACGTAACTAGTGCATAAGCGTCTAACCTGAACGGGTAGTCAGATGCGATGCTAGAAAGAAAAGAAAATAAAATCATATCAATTCTGGTAGCAAATAATATTTTTATTCTCTAAATGGTCCTTCCAATAAAGATTTAACTATGTATTAGAGCTCATTAAACGTATATATATTGCCTTTATTACAGCAACAATTAAAAAATGTGGTTTTATTTTAAGTTCAAGTCCAACCAAGCTAACCTATTTTTGCGATAGTGACTGTACTTTATGATAAAATTTAGTGATTAAGTGTTGGTTAAACACTACGCAGACGTTCACATATTTTAAAAGGTGAATGACTAGTGTGAACACTGCGATAACAACATGGCAGGTGGTTAGAATATCGCTTCCACATTGTGGCAATTACTGTACACTGCCGTTAATGAAGTTGGACTGGCTAACTGAAATACCATTTTATGGTCAACCGTAACTTTTTTTTTAACGCAACTGTACACAATGAAACACATTTGCATACAACATTATTTCTTTCAGGACAGCTAACGGTAAAGAAACCAACATAGGTATATTCACCCCCAAAGCTTATGTTTTTTTCAAATTTAGTTTAATATTAATGTATTTTCATAAACAAACGTTTGTGTTAACACACAATATATTCAATAATTTTTTTTACCAAGAATAGCATCATTATAGTATAATTCTGATGTAAAGTAACTTTTTTTTCAAAATACCCTTTTTTGTGGTTAACATTGTTAACCTTTTACTTTTTTTCCAAGTATGGACAATGTTATTATTTATTAAAAGTGACCGCTAAATATCACATTACCTTAAATATAAGTTAAATACACGAATGCTGGTTAAGTAGCTTTCGTGACAGTAAAAACAGTTCCTTTCCATCTGAATCAGACTGTAACTTTATACACAAAACTTTTAATGACTTGAATAGAAATATTTGGTTAGTCAAGTGAGCTCTCTCACAAATACTAAATTATTTTTGACCCTGGATAGGGTTGAACATTTGTACTCTTAAGCTCCGCGAGGTGAAGATTATATGAGCCAAAGTCATAATCGTATTTAAATTACTTTTATTTCTTCTACTTTTTATTCCATAGCAACCGAGTGATGACAACCTTCCAAAACTGGCAAACAAAGTGTTGGTAGACGGCATGATGCATAGCGCTACTGTCCCTTGTTTTTCACTTGATAGATGACGTCAGTATTTTGAAATGTCTCTACAGAGACTGTTACTTTAACCGAGCAAAGTTGAGATACAGGAACATAATATAATGGTACATTAAACAATTCCTAGACGATATGTATTCCAAAATCTATTTGTAAATTAATATACTACGCCTTTGTATCATAACACATGAGATACACGTTATTTTTACTTGAAATATCTAAATCATCTTTAGGTTAAGAATGCAGCCACGCCAGTTATCATATTCGTAAATTTGAAAAATGATACCTAGGCTCGAGAATCAAACCCTAGACCATTGTCTTGGTTTATTGCACAAGCATTAGATTTCTTCCATGCCATTCGCTAAAACACCCTCAGCACACCCAACTGGAATCGAACCACAATTCATCCGTCATCAGAAGTCTTGTCTATTGCGAGAGTAGCTCCTTAAACCATGCGGACACTGAAGTGGATATTTCGCAAATAAAATAAATAGTACTATACAAGCATATAATCTTTTATATAAAAACAAAATTTTCAAAAATAGTTTTTTAGTAAACTTCTCTCAAATAAGTTTTCTTAGCGAAAAATCATCTGGTTAACTTCGTACAGTAAATACTCTTGAGATATAAATTTTCAAACAAAATTGTTAAATATTCTTTTACACTCTAAGTTTTCAAAAATAAATTATTTTCAAACTACGCTCATGTTATTTAAGAAAACAAAGTTTGAACCAATTCAATCAAGCCATTTTGGATCCAGGCCCTGAGAAAAAAATACAAACTGGTGTGACCAGACAGACAGACCTGAGGACAGACAGAATTAAAAATCCATATTTTAGAGGTCGGGAGCACATTAAACGTAAAGATTCATCATAATCTCGAAGTCAGAAACTTTCACGATCACAATACTTGCTCTCATCCCGACCTCCTAATTTAACTGCGTTCTCTTTTTTTCACCCTAATCATATACAAAATATGTGGTAAACATTAACAAAACTGGTGTAAGATATTGGGATCAGAGTGGTTAATAATTTTTATTTTTGGATGCGCTACCACGTAAGGACTTTGACAGAGAAGTCCATTCCTTTGGCTCTTCCCGCATGAAACTAACCTTACGCCACCCACCAGGGAGCTAAGCGCAGAGATAATCATGATGGCCTGGCATAAAAACCCTAAAGTCTGTAGGTAGGTTTTCATGAGCCGGCCCGACACGGCACGTGATTTAAAAAGGAAATACGGAAAAAAATATCAAAGTTGCAGGGAGCCGTTTGATCAAATGATATCGTTAATTTCCGCGCTCCACGCCTTACTTCCTACCAGAACCATCTACAAGTTTACAATAATAGGGTAGAGATGAGGAAGGTAGAGTTTACAAGCTATTGCATCTGCATTGGCATGGAGGGCGAGAAGGAAAACTATTTATGAAAAAACACCTCAATACCTCCAACTGGGCATCAACCCCAACCTTCCTTTCATCACAAGCAATACAGTCTATTCCAAATCTGACACTATAATACTATTTGTCCGCTGGTGTGGGTAAACTAAAATTTTCTAAAGTTCGCGATGGTTGCGGCCATATAATAAATTAAGTTTCAGACAATGAGCAACTCCCTTTGAAAGATAAGGGTTTGAAAACCGGAGAGGTCAAATATTTAGCTCTATAAATAATCCCCCAAGGTCTTATTCAAGAAAACCAACATGACTGTTATTTGTTATACTGGAAGATTCGTTGACCACATATTATATTAATCTAGATAATGTGCTAAGCTTTATTTTATTTTGAGCGGGAGACTTATTGTGCCCTTTATAAATACATAATATATTAACCTATGATCTACAAGTTAACTTCAACTAGGATAGTACGCCTTATATTACACACCCAATCTCAAATTATAGATATTTACTGATTGTATAGTAGGGAAATCACCGGCATTTTGACTAAAAATCGCCATCAACACCATCTGTAGCTTAATAAAGGGTCCTGATATAATTATGATCTAATGCTATAGCCAATTGACCCTATACTTGTGCTCAAACGCTTTAATTATTTGATCCTAGAATAAACGCTCTAACCACTTATTTGACCCTAGACTTGTGCTCAAATAATCAAACCATTTGGCTCCAGACTTCTGCTCAAATACTCTAACTCGTGGTCAAATGCTCTAACCACTTGTCCTTAGACTTGAGATGATAGCTATAAATATTTGACCTCGGACTTGTGATCAAATGCTAAAACCATTTGACCCAAGACTTGAACTTAAAGCTCTAAAGTTTAACCCCGGAATTGGGCTCAAACCACTTGGTTCTAGACTTGTTCTTAAATGCTCAAACCACTTGGCTCTAGACGTGTGCTTAAACGCTCAAACCATTTGTATCTAGACTTGTGCTTAAACGCTCAAACCATTTGTATCTAGACTTGTGCTTAAGCGCTCAAACCACTTCGCTCTAGACGTGTGATTAAACGCTCAAACCATTTGTATCTAGACTTGTGCTTAAACGCCCAAACCACTTGGCTCTAGACGTGTGCTTAAACGCCCAAACCACTTCGCTCTAGACGTGTGCTTAAACGCCCAAACCACTTGGCTCTAGACGTGTGCTTAAACGCTCAAACCATTTGTATCTATACTTGTGCTTAAACGCTCAAACCATTTGTATCTAGACTTGTGCTTAAACGCTCAAACCATTTGTATCTAGACTTGTGCTTAAACACTGAAACCACTCGGCTCTAGACTTGTGCTTAAACGCTCGAACCACTTGGCTCTGGACTTTCGATCAAACACACTAACTATTCAGCTAACCCGCTTCGGGAGAAGCATGATATAAGGCGTCATTATTGAAATAGACTAGACTGCCCAAGAAAGGGATATAGTGGCTCAAATCCTGGTCAAGTGTACTAAGGGTGACTTTCATAAATGGTTTATCAGTCTCTTTCTACGCAAATAAGGGTAGATTACCTCTAAAATGCTTTCGTTCTCATCCTTACCCCAAAAGAATAATTATTATATGCGCAGATAACCTGAACAGTTAGTAAGACTCAGTGATAAACATTGTATGTATATGTATATAGATACAGGGTACGTACTAGTCCTTAGTTTTTCCCATAGTGCGATAAGGGGTGGATTTTGAATGATCTGGAGCCCACAAGATGTGAGGTATCGTTGAACATACCCTTTCTTGTGTTTAATGGCAGAAAACTTATTTTAAAATAAGAGCTTTATTTACGTGTTCTCTGGCGTTAGGAACTAGATATTTCATTGCCGTACTTAGAATAAGAACACCACCTATATCTATTTTGAGATAGTTCTATCCAGTCAACCACTTTACGTCCTATCTCTTTCTGGTCTATTCTACAGTACCTGAGCTTGGTTTTAGATCCTCCCATTCACATTGCATGTCCTGCCCAACTTAATCTAAGAGATTTGACTATCCTAACAATTTCTTGTGATGAGTAAAGGGTATGTAACTCATCATTATGCAACCTCATCCACTCCCCAATATCTTATTCCCTTTTTGAACCATATCAGTATCTTCCTAAGTACCTTGTTTTCAAACACCTGAAGTATTTATCATCATATAAATATGAGCTCTACATATCTTTAATACTATGTAACATGAGTCGTTATAACACTGAGAAAAGAGCTATCAGGTCTGACTAGGCCGCATAGTTTAAACGGCCCATTAGTTAGGACAGAAAAAGATGTAAGGGAAAGGGGTAAACCAAAAGTTGCATCAGTTTGAAATCCCGCGGCAACATCTTTCTTCTCTTTCTCAGTAGGACTTTCTTACTCTGTAGTGAGGTGAAGAAGACCTTCTAAATGGTCCAGACGACGTTTACTGCCGTTGGAATCACTCTTCAGAGTAACGGCGAGACTAGTAGGAGGAAAAACAACGAGACCAGGGCTATACACGAGCCGCCTGACCTTATAAACCAATTATTTGACGTGGACGCTGATAAGACTGCAGTCTTTTCGTGCGTCTTTCCAGTAATCTCTGGCTTTAAAAAAAAAATCTTACATATTTTTTTGAAAAAAACTATACGTATTTTTATGCCTGATACTTTTTCACTAAAGAATTACATCAAAAATAAATTTTTATGCAAAAATAAAACACTACACTGCAAGGATATTTTTTGTTATCCTCATTGTGGGCATATTTCTCTTACACGTTCTTAAAAAATAAATTTTTGGCACACAATCATTCAAATATCATATTGGACATATCAACAGCTACAAAAAACTACTTATTCTATTTTTACGCATTCATACGTAAATTCATGTAATCTGCAGCTATCATGTTTGATAGATATTATGAATATCTATAAATTATCACTGAGATAATAGTAAAAGGTTATCCATGATGGCCACAAAAAATATTTTTGTGTTTTCTAAATGGTGCTGCAAATGTCCATTCCTATTAAATTCAGAATTTACTTTATCATTATGTCTCTTATACTAGGTAAAGCTATTCTCAATAATCGTTTATTGGTATACTACCATTAAATGATACATTTAAAAAAACAGCAAATATTCATATTTATCACCAAATTACTCCCTAGATACTGATTTTAAACAAATTTCTCAGAGCAAATTTTAAAATATTTCAATTTTTTTTTAAAAGTGATCATTTAACTAATGATAAATCTATTTTTGTATGAAAAACCAACATATAGTGTTATTAGTATTGTAAAACACTCGTAAAATATATAAACTATGAACAAATTCGTTGAAACCACACTACAAAAAATTGGAGTTTTCAAAAATCAGTCACTTATCAACTACCCTTAATCTTAGTGATATAATCAAAGTCACAGTTTGATCTCGAGGTATGACTGACTATATCACGTCTAAACATGATTTTTTTTTATTTTGGCTATAGTCCCAAGTACAAACAAAGGGGCATACAGACATACAGAGTGAAAGTTAGGATTTTAGTAACTCCTTTTTTGAGTCAAAGTGCTCTTAAAACTTGAGGTAGAACATTTTCATGATTACAATTATTTCACAGTATGAGAAAATTGTGATAATTTATAGTTGAAGGCCTACAATGTAGGTTAAATTTTGAAGTAATCACAGCTTTAAAAATAAAGTAATTTGAATTGCATTTTCTTATTCCATAGTTTGATGCTATTTCATCAGATTATTTGAGCATTTTTATAGGTCAATTACTAATAATTAATAAAAATACAAATCACACAATTCACTCCTTTTTTGTTAGAGATCATATTTAAAACTGTTTAAAAAAATAACACAAAACACTACCCTTTCTTACACTCCCTTACTTAGTGACAAGAAAACAATAGATTTATATTTAGATTACTTGCTTCTATGGTTGCATGATCTAACGTGTACATTTTATCTTGTACTGGATTTACGGTAAGGAGGAGAGATCTGGGTTTTAATATTGTGTGAATAATTCTTCCAAAATGGTTTTTTCACTTTCCTTCCACTCAAATGCAGATAAAATTCCCTTAACTTTCAACCTTTTAGTCACATCCCTATTTAATTAGCGTAGTAAATAAATGCGTACGGTCTGGAATGTGTTATTAGACAAGTTGAAACCAACAAAATACACTTAAAACTTACCTTAATGTATTCATTATGAAATCTAAAAAAGGTGCATTCAATTTTTATTCGGAAAACTAAACTTCTATCTTAAATGTTTAGAATTGATTTACAAATATATATATATATATATATATATATATATATATA
>CABFOV010001052.1:25783-63849 GCA_902141375.1 Timema poppense
AAAAAAAAAAAAATCTCAAAATAGCGAAGAAATCACAGTTTTCTAGAGGTTTAGTTCTGAAACTTCAGTCAATGTTCAGCCATCAATGGTACTTAGTTCGACAACATTTGTACGATTCTCTCTCTCCTTAACAAATTAGAGTGAAACTCATTTCTAACTCCCTGATGGAACAATTTGTAACATACAGTGTAGTAACATCAAAATACTAGAAGGTCAGCGTATTATATTTAATTCAATGTGAATGTAACTCAACAGTTTTGTTAACTCAAACCATACTATACAGTATTGGCGGCAACGTCTAACTTATTTTATTCGTCATTATCTATGGCATGTATAATAATAGGTAATTTAATGACGTATTTCTTTTTTTTTAGCACCGCAACCTACTACCCGTTTGGGTTATACACTTACGTACTAATGATGCTAGTGGTTTAAGGGATTAGAAAAGTTATATTTAGGGCTAGTGTACATGCATTTGCGAGAAGGGAGAGCTAAAAAACCTTATTTGAAAACCACCCTCCGTACATCCGACAAATATTCGAACCTCGATATCCCCGTCGTCAGCAGTCTAGTCTACTGCTATAGTATTGCGTTAGACTATGTGCCTACCGATGTGGACGCCTAATTTTTGAATTTTAAACTATTTCGCGAAACGAGTTGCATCATAGGGCTAGTTTCATGGTAAGACTTAGTACGCCCCAAGAGCGGTGCTACTAATACAATACATTTATCAAGACCAAATTGAAATAGGCCAGTTTCATATGCGAAACTGCCCCATTCCATTCAAGTTTAAATAAGTGTAATCTTATTCTAATACTATAAAGTCACATTGCTGACTCACTCAATGATATTAATGTTTACCCACTTCCAGATGAACTAGAAACTTTAAATTTGGCAAACTTATAGCTTCTAGCCTGTAACCGATGGGAATATTCAAAAAAGTTAAAAAATTTAATTCATAACCTCCGCAAAAAATTAAAAATGGCGGAGCAACTTTAAAGTCGGTGAGGACCTTTCTTTAGAGGTCTCGTGGCTAAACAGTAAGACCTATCAAAAATCGGCTCTGGAGTTACATTAGTTTACATCCACTTGCAAATAAAACTCACTGGGGGTTTGAGGGTGGAGCCCCCAACGAGCAAAGCAAGTATTTAGTACAGACACCCCAACCTCAGGCGTGCTCAGTCTGACTACTAAGCTAACCCAAAACTTGATACACCTTAGCACGTTAAGCACTATCACATTTATACGTTCATGTACGAAATAGAAGGAAGTAGAAGAAAGTGAATATTTGACCTAACGAAGCCTCTTGTTTATGTGCTGATAACACTTCCCCTCTTTCACTGATGAGCATACACACTCACTCTGTTATTTGCGGCTCAACCGTATAGACTTGAATTTTCAATTGACTTTTTCCTTGTTTCATATTTTATATAAACATATGCTTCCACGGACTTTATAAAACTTCATCTTGGCATGAAGATTCCTACTGGACTTGTAAGTGAACAAACGAAATATATTAAGAAGTTGTAGATGATTTGAAAAAATACTTTTCTCAAAAAACATTTCAAATCTGAAAAAAGTAATTTGGTGACAATGTAAGATTATCTTTAGAGTTATGAAAAAAATTCTTCAAAATTATATCTTTAGTGTAGGGTAGGAAGGGATTGAAGAAAAATTCAATGTTTTTGCAGTTTTTAAATAAAATTTTCTTGGTCAAAATAAATAAAATGTCCCTATAGTAGAAACGTAGAATTTAATTTTATTCACATAATGACATCAACAGTTATTGAATATCTGTCTAAGTTGTCCTGATATTTAATTACTTTTTTTTCTCTTCATTTAAAAGTGTGTCATCTATGCTCGTGACAGATATACAAGTGTTGATATCACTATGTGAATAAAATTAAACAATGTTTTCTACTGAAATACATTTTATTTATTTTGTTCAAGAAAATATTTTAGTATAAAACCTGCAAAAATACTGACCTTTAAACGTGTCCTCTACATTGCGACCTTAAAACTTACCGAATAGAACGCGAACTCACAAACATGGAACATTCTATATTGTCTTGCCGTGACGTCACCGGTAGGTAATGTCCTTTTTTAAAAAAGGTGAGACTAAAATCTTGACCTACACCAATACTGGTAGTCATGTCTGTAGCCTGTGAGACTTCAGTCATAGATCACTTTACCACGGAGAGCAGGGTGAAAGGGGTCGAGTATATTGACAACTAGTCCAAGAGTGAACTAAAATAACGCACTTTTTGAAGTCTTTAAAATAATTGTTGTTTGTTTGAGGGGTTTAAAAATAACAATAAATCTAGATTTAATTTTATTCGGCTAGGTTTGTTAAAGATGTGTGTGCACCCTATCTTACTACCCGTACAGTCTATCCACATATTTAGATAACGGCTAAAGATGAGGAAATGTATCCAAATTTGCGTTAAGGGAGGGTGGAAAAACATTATAAATACCAGTCAAGATTCGATCCCCTGTCTGTCCGTCACTGGTAAACCAGGGAACAGACCAAACTGACCCAACTCTCGTCATGCCGGTGTCAGTTAGACCCTTCTTCCTCCGAGGTTTCGCTCCAGTCAACGTAATGTATCGACTGGAGACGATGGAGCCTGCCACAATAAAGCCGCCTGGGGAGCAATGATGCAGCGGGCATTCACTTGAACGGAAAAAAATATCTCTCAGAACGCATCGGACACTACTAGCAAGACAACTTGGGACCATGACTAAGCAAGCAGCTTCTTCGAGGAATAATGTGGAGGGGAGAAGGGGGCGGGGTCACTTTGCGATCAATTACAAACAGTCGTTTTTTGACTTCTTTTGGATCAAAGGTTAAAGTTAAAATATAAGGTACTTCTGTCTCTTTTTGAAGAATATTAAATCAGATAACAGTATCATATATTATTTTTGTAATAGAAAATTGAGACCCAGACAGGGATGTAATGGAAAGGCCAACTCCTTAAGTTGAAAGGCCAGAATTCAAATACCTTTCCAATAGTCATTTTTATATATTCATATAAAACTCAAATCTCTTTACCTTAGCTAGTGTCATAGCCTTTTTTTCCTATTTTGGAAAATTTAAAGGACTTGCAATTTATATTCAAACATTTGCACAGTTTCAAATCAACACTTTTGATATAACTTCAAATTTTCATAAATGCTAATTTTCTTTAAATTACATACACCTTTTAGAAGCGCCTCTGAGGGTGTACAAGGCAATTGTGGACATGGTATTTAAAGCGTTAGACTCACACAAGATCACCGTGGATGGGGAGGTCAGGATTCGAATGAATGATGGGTGAAACGGGAATGGTTTACTGCATGTGATTTATCGCGATGCCCATCGGTGCGGGTTCGATCTAATTGATTTGGTTCCAAATCCTTGGCAAACCAGACGTTCTCTTTCCAATACCATCCATCACCAGTTTATTCAACTTTAAATAATGTGTGCGAACATGATAATATGTAGCAACTCTGCCAAAAAAAAAAGAAGAAAGAAGTATTACTCGCTTTGCAAACGCGAATGTAATCATATATTGTTTTGGCAGTTCGCCGACACTGAGTCGTCTGGCACGGTTAGGAAGGGGTATGTTTGGGGATGAAAGAAGAGGGGAGGTTTTTGACTTCGTCAGAAGTAGGAAAAGTTTTCATCGCCGCTATCGGGAGACAATTTTGCTTCTCCTAGGTGAAGGGTGATGGATCGACTCAGGATTCATGGACCATATAATCTTTCTCTCTCGTTTTAGATCATGAATCATCCGCTGTATCATTCAATAATATGATGTCGCTTTTGATTCGAGTGTTATGTCTTCACTATGCAAGCTTTTATTTCACTTTCTCTCTCCCCCCATCAACGTGTCCTGGGTTCAATACTATCACGAGGTCAAAAGATTGATTTAAGGGCGACGATGGGAAAAAAATTGCTATACAAAACAACACTTTAGAGAAGTAGTAAATAAATCTGTATGAGTTAAGAAATTAAGGTATGTGAAGTTTTCAGAACCACTTTATGCACAAATTCTGAATTTATTTCAATATTTAAGGCCAAATTTGGACCACAATAATACAAACAAATTTATAAATCGTGCGACCTAACCCAGCCAATAGAAAGCGTATCTATCGATTTAAAGACTCCATGATATAATTCCGACAAGGGTCGAAAGTGTATCTTTCTAAATTTGTTTGGTTTCTTTTCGCTAACTACCATACATTCTGGTGGTTGTGTTTTTCCAAAATTTTATTATATTGTATTGATAGTAACCATAATTAAAATGTATATTAAATATTCATTTTGTTTTTGAATTGGTATATGAATATTATAAAAGATATTAATAAAATTAGTTAACATAAATTGTGCTTATTTTAATTGTGGTCGATAGTAAATGTACAATTCATCTACTCTGAAATACAAATATATTATTCATTCAATCTTCATGAGCTTCCAAAATATTATCATAATTTGATTTTTTTTCACCGCGTCTAGTTATCTGTCCATGCTCTATGCCTTTTATTTAGGGATACGAGGTAGATATTTGGAATAGATAGTTTACAGTAGATGTGTCCTTGTTTGCGCGAAAGAAGAGTAGGCAAATCATTTAGGAAATACTATCCTCAGTATTTTCAACCATAGTTTGAACCTCGACATATCCATCAAACAAGGTTGAACGAGTTTGACTTAAGTCCACGTGCCCTATTATGCGGATTCGAAATTAATAAAATTATAGTAACTAATTATTTTTACATCATAATAATTAAAATATATCCTATTTTATTAGTGCGTGCATCTTGGCATTTCTAATACACGCTCAGGATAGGCCTAAGGATGTGAAAAAAGAATCGATACTTTACTAATATCGATATTTTGATTCGATACTAGTATTTATTTTACTCGGTACTTTTTTCCGTTAGTCTTACGGATGTTAGTACTCACTCCGGCATCGGATCGGTATCGAAAGAAACAACTTGTTTTCTATGATCCCTCATGCTTGGATTAAATATTTACTATAGGTAAAGAAAGTTATAAAATAGATTGAAAAAATATGTTAATAATCATATTTAGCTATTAAATAACTTTCCATAAGATACATTTTCATAGAAATTTTGAAGGGTGGTAAGGATAAACCTTTTATAATACCTATTATATAATAATAATAATTATATTATACATTTCAAGTTCCAACACATAACATAGAAGCGATAGACCTTGATACAGATTAATATGGTTAAATTATTATACTTTTTGGTGTTTAAATAAGTATGAAACTACAATAATTCTTACTACTCTACAAAAATTGAAATTATTACTTGATAAAAACAAACATTTTCCAGAATAAACTTTCGATACCGATACTTACTGTTATCGATACTTTTATTTCGATACTAGTACGGTATCAATATTTTTCTTCCGATACTTTAAATTAGTACAGTATCGATACTTTTTCTTTCGACACCAACACCCTAGATAGGCCACCGTATTAACAAATACATCTCTTTGGTCCCAGAACAATTCACTCGTCATTTCTCAGATAATAAATAACCCAATGAAAATCTGTGACAGCAATTGTTTTTATTGGACTCATCCATCTCTCGCTACACAAAGTCCTTCTGCCACTTAGCCTCCCCCACCTCCTCATACCCCCCTTCCCCACATATAAGAGTTAGGACGTGTGCGATGAAGTGGTTGCGATAGCGGGACAATATGGTCCCGCAATTAATTAAGATATTTAGGAACAATGAAGCGCGCGCAGCCAATTATCTAGTTCTCGGTGCCCAGGGGTATCCAAGAGAATATTTGGGATAAAATTGGACGCTCATCGTGATGGATAAACCTATATTTATCTCGACTTTTATTACTGTACAGCCCGTGCTTGAATGAATAGGGTAAATTACCACATAGCCAGCTAACCTTACTTACATTTAGGGTGATCCTTTATAACTAGTTTTTAAAAATATATTTGAATATGATTTTATTCATTTTAATCATTCAAATCCCTGGCTTTAGGATTTGTTGGATAAACGTTCTATCTTCGGGTTAAGGTATTTTGACCTGCTTTGATGGCCAAATTGTCTAACACGCTGTTATCGTATTGGACTAGACAGCCAATGATGGAGAGATCGGGGCTCGAATTATTCTCGGTCAGGTGTGATGAGTTTTTTCCGAAATTAATTTCCACCCTCCCTCCACGCAAATTAGGTTACACTTCCTTTAAATATAGCCTTCTTTATCCCTAAAACCATTAGCGTGTTTAGTACATAGTAAAGGTAGTAAAACGTGTTGTTAAAAAAAACTTACTATGATCTACATCGGTAGGTGTATGGACAAAAGGCCAACTGTCTAGTTTACTTAGGATGATTTTTTTACCCTTTGTGGTTTCACACTCTCTCCGTATGAAAATGTTTATACACTTCTTATGCATTCTACCTTTATTATCCTTACATAATTAATGTAATTAAATGAAAGGTACCCAAACGAATGGAAAAAACAACTTAGTTTGTGTATAAAAAATTGCAAGCTAAATATATGTTATAAAATAAATAAAAATACAAACTTGAGTGAATCTTATTTGCAAAAGTATGAGGCTATCTTCTCACCTGTTCATCAAAACAGTATGGAGCAAAAAGTTGTTGTTTGTTCGTCCCCTTTTTACAATATATTCTTAAGGTTTCGTTGCATATGTCATGTTATGTGAAAATAATAAACCTTTAAAGTATAATACAATAATAGATTTTGTCATGCTCAACGCTGAAACATTGTCACTTATTTTATGTAAAAACATTTTTGTATGCGTTGTGCGCATGCGCCTCCCTTCAGTCTATCACTTCAGTATCCCTGTATCTAAATTTAGAATCACATTATAAAAAGTGTTTAACTGTTTTTGTTTGTGGTTTTTATTTGAGATGGAATTGTGTATTTCATTATTTTGGTTGAAATTAAACTACCTTGAATGGACACTGGAGTAAATATGTAGAATTTATATTTTAGGATTAAAGAAATAAATAAATTAAAAAAAGGAATAGATTATTAAAAATTGTTTTCAATACAAGTGAAATTTTCAGCTTTGAAGTATTCACAAACATGCTTTGAAAGTAGGAAAAGGTATCAAGTAAAAACCTGTTTAGTTAACATAAAACATAAAAATGTTTTACTCAGAAACCTTTTTGAATAGTCAGTGTGTGCTGGCATACAAGAATTACTAGTTTTATCTATAAGGACATCAATTTTGTTTGATCTCGATCACTCGAAAAGAGAAGTATTGTGATCGTAAAGATAAATTGAACTTGAACTCTAGATTTTAATATTATTATTATTAGAATCACGTCTTACTACCCGTTCAGGTTATACACAATAACGCTAATGTGTAATGCTAGGGTGATTGTGAGATGAAATGGAGGACCTACAGTTTAACGTGGAATCCGAACCACGGTGGAGGCTTGGCATTCCCCACATTCACAAGATGTCTTGTCAGAGGTGAAGGAAGGGTTTGGTAATCAGATAAATCTATGCCGGGACCGAGGATTGAAACCCGGCCGCCAGCACAGAAGTCTGACACCTTACCCCTATACCGCCAGGTCACCTGATATTTTAATAAAAGTTGGCGTTTCATAACGTCTTGAGATCGAAAAAGCGTTTTTTGTGTGATGTCGTCTGTCTGTCTGTCTGTATCTCGGACTAGAACCCTAACCATTTTGTCAATCTGGAAAAACTTGATATCTAGGGATTTCATAAGGTCCTCTTAAGGGTTTTTAGAGTTAGATATCCAATCCTAAATTAAGGGTAGTTTACTGAAAGGCAAAAAGAGATAACATCGATTTTCTCAAAATTTATTCAAACGATTTTTACTAAAATATGTATTTAGGTATTGTTTAACATTACAAACACCATTGCAATTCATATTCCTTCCATAATTTGCACCCTGAAGACAATACCCCCCCCCCCCCAAACCCACAAATTTCATCCAAAAAACCTTCCTTACCCCACCCCAGTGGTCACAATTTCTAAGACAGAGTCTTTTAACTGGTATACCATAGCACACCGATGTGACGCAAATAATCAGCAGGTGTTCGTTCCACAGACGTTTGGAGGAAAATAAAACACGAATCGAGGAAAAAGTTGAGAAATAAAATTACATCTTTTGAAATTCATAAACAACGACTTAAAAAATTTTTTTTAGAGAATTTTAACTATTGAACATTGAAACACAATCTTAATACGCTTTTTTTTTATAATAAAATCTCTCATTACAAAAACTAACGGTGTGTTCTTATTCAGTGTTCTGTTTTTTTTTTAATGTTGAAATTCACTGGTACAATATGTCAAGTTTGCAATAGACTAGATTTCTGGTAGCGGTTGAGGTTTGAATCCCGGCCTCCGAGTGTACTGAGGGTGGCTATTATGAAATGGTTTACAAATCTACATTCCCACAAGTGTGAGTACAATTATTCTGCATTATTCTCCCCTCATTCTTACCCCACTACAATAAAGCCCAGGAGGGTAGTGGGAAACGAGGCGAAAAAACCTTTCAACTTTAATTTCAGCTGCAATTACCTTTCCTTTATTCTTATCGCCTGTTCAGGCTATACACATATTTACTCATGGTGCTAATGAGTTAGGGATGAGGAATTCTGGATTTAGAGGGAATGTACCCGCATTTTCCTGGAGCTGGAGTGAAAAATAATTTTGGAAAACCATCCTCAGTAGACCCGACAAGGATTTGAACTTCGATCTCCCAGATATCGGCATTCTATTCTAACACGAGAGTGACGTCTTAGACCATGCGGTCACCGAAACATGGACCGTGGTGTTAATAAAAATCATATTAATACGTTAACCCTATCTTTGTTTAACCGAAAACTTAAATAGTAGATAGATCTAGATATAATAATTTTAGACCTTTGATATTTGAAACATGGTATGAATTAGCGGAATAAAATTAAATTTACAGCTAGATAAAGATAAAAAGAAATCAAAATCTACTTTCTAAATATTTACCCAGGGATCCTATATCCTTACAGGGTAGCTACAAAACTAATATTATAGAATCTCCTGACTTTTTCTTTTTTTGTTGCTCACTATTTTCCCACTTTAATTTTTCCAGAATTTTACAATGAGTGACCGTTTTTCATATTTTTATTTTGATATATTTCATATTAAAAAAATAGCAGCTATTACACATAAACATATTAAGTTCCTTTTACAGTATTAAATGATTTAAATATTATTTGTGGTACATCATATAGTGTGATAAAAAAAAACTAGCACTGTACAATCATAACTCATCCACCCCATCCACGGTAGGAGTGCAGGTGACAGATATCAAAGGTTACTAAGTATACTCTTATGTATCCATTCGACAAACCATATGATCTACAAGACCAGGTGTTGGGCTACTGTCACTTTTTGCAGTCAAAATTTCAAAATAAATAATTGGTTTTTAACTATTTCTTTCTTTCAAGCATTTTTACAATAATGAAATACTAACTTATGAAAATAATCGTTTGGATGTTTAATTTTTGTAGAAGTGGCATCTGTATTTCAATTAAAAATGGTTAACAAACTAGATGTTCCAAGTGGCTGCCTTCTCTTAATAAATTAATATGACAAACCAGTCTAGACCAAATGAAACAAGGACCATTTTTACATCATACGAGCTATATTTTGCTGGGTTGATACGCATGTGTTTACAAAATCCAAACTTTTTTTTTTAAATCAATATTTCGTATGACTATCTCGAATTCATGGATAATAAAAAAAAATATTTTGGTTGAAAGTTATAAGGCGATCCAAGTTTAAATATAATACTTTTTAATTTATTACATTATGTACTATAGTATCTTTGGTTTCCAAAACCATAAAACCAAAAACATATTTTTTGTTCTTTAAATATTATTTTATACGATTATACACTTATCCTTAGAGTTTAACACTTTTGATTGATAATATAGTTTTTCTAAGTATATAATTATTATTTACATAGGACAAATATAGTGACTTTCGACCAATTTTTGCAATAAAAATCTTCTGCTATCTGCCAGTTGCAAACACTCCTTCGTTAGATGGATTTTAGATAGAGTACAAATTATAAGCCATACGTTTTGTTAATGTGCGAAAAACTAAATCTCTCACTTTGGTTTAAGTATTATATTTGAACGAAGGTACAGGAAAGTAACGAACACAATATGTCTCATATATGAAAAGAAGAACACAGTTCACACTTTGCATTCCTGCCACAGAACAAAGAGGTAATCGCTGCCTCTTGAAGAAAGTCCATCATTACCGCCCAATCCCCCGACCAATGTTTCATTATATAGGGACTTGAAAAGAGACAGAGAAATATTATATATCTATTTATTAATATTTATAATATATATATCTATTTATTAATATTTATAATATATATATCTATTTATTAATATTTATAATATATATTTAATATTTATCTTTAAGATAAACCTCTTTTCGAGTTTCTATGGAATGAAACTTAAGTAGGGGGATTGGGCGGTAATGATGGACTTTCTTCAAGAGGCAGCCAGTACCTCTTTGTCCAATGGCGGAAATGTAAATTGTAAACTGTGTTTTTCTTTTCATTGTAAGAGACGTATTGTATTAATTAATTTATATGTTTATATCATATCCACCTTACATGTAAGTATACATATAAGTAGTAGTAATAATAATATGATATAAATGATAGTAATTAATAGTATAATATAATATATATATAGGGTGTTTTCGTGGTGATAAGTCAAACTTTGAGAGATAATGTAGGGGGACAACAGAAGCAAAATGAGATAGGGAATAGTGGCCCAGAAATTCTTCAGTCAAATGTTATAGGTAAAAATCTTTTGACTGAATCATTTCTGGACCACCATTCCCTATCTCATTTTGCTTCTATTGTCCTCTTCCAGTATCCCTAAAAGCTTGACCTTTCTTCACGAAAACACCCTGTATATATATATATATATATATATATATATATATATATATAAATATATATATATATATATATATATATATATATATATATATACATATATACAATTTGGTTTTAGTATTTAGGGATCAAATGAATTAGTTTTGTTTAGCCATGTTTTTTAATTCCCTTATTTTATTGCCCTGTTCGGTTTTTTTTTGCCCCAAAACATTTCTCGACTTTTCCAGATATCCCCCGGTATACCCTACTTGAAGCTACCATGTCATATCCCAGTATACCAAACGTGCTATCAACTGAACTAAGATATCGGGTTTAAAAAAAATAATGCAGTGAACTGAGTGACCCGCTGATTGGATGAAAGGAAGCCGACGACGCGTCCATTTATATTAAGAGTGGTAACGAGCTAACCTCAACTGGCAACACATCCACTATCATTACCTTCAAAGTTCTAGACCGGGAGATAGTCCACCTCTCCATTAAAATTGATTAAAGGGAATGCCTAGGTAGCTGAAATATTGCCAATATGATGTTGTACTTAGGTTAAAGATTGAAGAAGACTTTAAACAGTACTCGAGTTTAGTGTTTACTGGAATGAACTATAGACTATTTTTTATTGCCCTTTATTATTATTATTATTATTATTATAATTACTATTAGAACCGCGTCTTACTACCTGTTCGGGTTATACGAACTTACGTTAATGTGTATAGGTATGGTGGTTGTGAGTTGAAATGGAAAAACTACAGTTTAACGTAGAATCCGAACCACGGTGGAGGCCTGGTACTCTTCACATTCACAAGTTGTGATTAATACACGTCTTGTCAGAGGTGAAGGAAGGGTTTGGCAATCAAATAAATTTGTGCCGAGACTGAGGATTGAACCCTAAACCCTCAACACAGAAGTATGGAACCTTACCACTAGACCATCAGGTCACTCTATTTCCATTTAAATATGTACACTTAAAAGCAAAGCTTAAAATTTGAATATTTTTTTTCAATCTTAAAAATTCCCAAAGTCAACACATTTTGGTTGACCATTAGGACCTAAATGACCTAAATGAAAAGAAACGTGACTGGAATTGAAGCGTAAAATGGATTTTTGCAAATCTAGAGAGTACACGCATTTAAATGTAAAGAGAGTAATAAAGTGTTCAGGAAAAATTACTCCTTAGGACACCTGGCTAAGATTCAAACCCAAACCTTCCCGTCACCGGTAGACCAGGCTAGATGAGACTGACGCCTTTTCCCGCACACCTACCGTTGCGGTTAAGCAACACTCTACGATAACCCTTTAGAGGAAACCCGATTCGGTGATCACTTGGTATAGATCTCCAATCACGCAAGACACTGGATTGCCGACGACTGAGAGATGGGTTCGAATCCCGGTAGAGTGTATTGAGCATGGTTTTTACCGAGATGGCTTACAACTCTACCGCCGATCAAAAAATTAATTAAGTCAATTTCACGCAACGGTGGTCACGTGTATCTAGGCGTCTGTCTCCTCTGGTTATTAACTAAATTTTTAATTATAGGCCTACATATAGTTATGATTCTTCTCCTTGTACACAGATATTCACAAATGTTTAGCCATCCCTATTTTATACAACCCTTTAAATAAAACGTCTGACAGCGAAGTATAATATTTTAAATTTCCTTTATGCATATCTCACATCATATCTACAGAGAAAGAAAGCCATTGTTACGATCAGCTTTACAATCGTAGCCCAAAGCCAATCATTATGATGTATTAAATAAAACTGTATGTGCATGGGCGTTTTTAAAATTTATGAAGTTATTTTTTCAGCAAAAATATTTGGTTGAACCTCACGTTACAGAATTAGTAGAGCAATGTGATTTAAGAACATTTACTATAAGAATACATGGTTTCATAAAGATTTTGACCTAAAATGAGTATCATCATACTATTTTCAGTGAGTAACAACGTTCAAAACGTAATATCATATATCATATATAAGCATAATACTTAAAAACTAAAGGCACCAAAAACAGTATGCTTGGTATAGTAGAATTCTGGGGGTATAATACAAACAAATATTTTGAATTCAATATTAATAACATTTTAATATATAATTAATGCTAGTTTATAGATATTGGTACTAGTTATCCAACATTACGAATACAGATAACATATTTTGACGTAACTGTCTGAGGCGGCCCTTTCTATCAAAATCCTACTATACTTAACACACTACCCTGACGCCTAGAAATTTAATAATTGAATAGGACAAATCCGTTGCTTTTAAAAATAAAAACGGGAAATGTAATATCATCGCCAAAAATAAGGTCAAATACTCAAACTTCTTGAGTTATATTATTGATATTTTATTTAAATGAATCTCATTAGCTTCTTTTAAAAGGTCAATTTTTAGATTCAACCTTATTATAAAGTTAAGAAAAATATATACGAAATGAGTCTTGTTTCACTACAGTTGCTGAGCTTTTAATTTCAAGATAACTTGCCTCAAAACCATTTTACCTAGCTTTCTCCTTAATTATTCTTCCAAATCAACGATTATATAATCAGCATCTGTTGACACGTGAACTAAATGTCAAGCTCATCTAGTCTGGTTTACTGGGTGGGAAGGTTCCAGTCCCAATACTGCAATTTTTCTTCGATTGTTACCCACTCCCCCTCCACGCAAATGCAAGTATATTTTCTATATATTATATCTTTCTCATCTCTAATTCATTAATGTACATATATCGATAGCCTGGACGGATGTACAAAAATAAAATATTTTGAAAGAATAATACAGCTAACAGATAAAGAAGGTTCATTCAACATGTCATTTTAACGAATATGGAGATTAGCAAATCATTAAGTTGAAGACCCTAAATACTTGTTTTTATACACCGGTCTAAACTCTTTTAAGATACAAAACTAAGTAAATATTTCATAAAGCCCTATTTGGAAGCTAAAAGCGATACAAAATCTAGTTTCCTTTATTCAGGATTTGGTCAAGTGATCTTCAGATGTCACTTTTGATAAATATTACCAATACCTGCAAAATAATAATAATAATAATATATTATTAATGTAGGCTGCGAAAAATCTGTTAGTATTTTCTAAAATGCTTTTTCTTTTAAAATTATTGGACTGAAGTCATGTTTGTGTTTTCCTCTTAAAATTGGAATACAAGTTGACAAAAATATTTTTTATTCAACCTGGACATATCTTTAAAAATACGGTGTTGTTTCTACTAGATTTAAAGTGGTCATTTAGATGACAGAGGTTCATTTTCAAAATTTATTGATATCATCTGTTACTTAAAATAAAATAAGGAATGTTGACAAAGCATGTACTTAAAAAAAAAAGATTAAAATAAAATTATATATTAATTCATTAATATAATTCTTTAGCGCCGCATTTTACTAACCGTTACGGTACCATTAATGTACTAATTATGCTATTGAGCTATGGGTGAGGAAGGTTGAATTTATAGGAATTGTACCTGTACTTGTGTAGAGAGAGAGTGGTAAACCATTTAGGAAAACTAGTTTCAGTACACCAGACTGGGATCGAACCACAATCTCCTCGTTATCAGCAGTTTAGTCTAATGTGAGAGTGGCAACTTAGACCATGCATCCACCGAATCTGTTGATTCCATATGACAATCCCGAAGGAAGTACCTAAAGTTATTATATCCAGGCATGACAGTAGAATATTAAACAAAAATACACATAACAGATTTTCTATTTAAAATATTTACATATTTGTTTGAAACATTCTTTGACGTACCCATTCTTTAATTTTAATGTTCGGTACACTTATTTGAGGTGTAGCGAGAAATAAAATATTAATAATAATAATATTGTTAATGTATTATTATTTTAAAAACCTTGATGATAACTTTCAATGCCATATTATAAATAGTATTTTATCATACTAGTGTGCATTGCCGATTTTTTAAAATTAAGCTTAAAATTATTTTTTAATAAAAAGAGATGTGAAAATGTAACCCACTGAATGAAACGCGCCCAAATAACGAGGAAAATGTCTTAAGTTTGATTAAATTGTAAAAATCACTGAATCCATGGGCACGTTACTAAGGCCTGGTCTAATTTACCGCCAACGGGGAGTTTTGGTTCACATACCAGTTGAGTGTAATTTAGGTGTGTTTTTCTCTCTTCCCCTACAAAAATGTGGGTCAATTTCTGATCTTCATCCCATTAATATACCTACTCAGATATCCCGGTAGTGGTGTACTAAAATTGTACAATTCAAATAAGTAAAATAGTGTGCACACATAAGGTCTTCTCTCGCACTTATATAACTTGTTCCTTATTTTGTTATCTAGGGATGGTTCTTTAAGAAACAGACTGTACTCTTCCCTATAATTATCATCCACATTGTGCAGTACAGTACGTGGTCCGGCAATCTTGAATTGACTCCATAACTCGTCTTTGTCTATAATGTAATCTTTTCCCTACCATGAATATATAATATTCATAAAATAAATAACGAACGTATCTATTAAAGTGGTTTGTACCCTAAAGGTGGTTGTTTTAATAAAGTCATGAATATACGTCAGGGATTAAAAAGAAAGATTAAGAGGTATAGAAATAATTTAGTTAACGTAAGAGCGGTATTAGTTTTTTTTAAAGTTTCACTACTGGTCACGAGGTATACGATGTTTATAATTGCATAGCACAAGGTCGCCATTTAATTGGAGGTCAGGATTAGAATAACGGTCAGGTGCATTTATGTTAGGATTACCTCCCCCATAGTGTGTCTTAGTATTAGATATTTAGAGGAAGTGTACCCACATTTTCATAAAGGTGAGGTGGGAAAACACTCAGGAAGAGCCACCCACAGAACACCAAAACGGGACTCAAGCCCCAATATTACAATAACCGGAAATATAATACAACATAATAGTGAGACTTTAGACCACTAGACCACCGTTGCGGGTATCGGTGGTTGTTCCAAATTTTTTGATTCATCATTATGGGTCACTAATCTTCTTTCCCTGCTAGTTTGGATGAACCTCTTCTACACTACCCTCCTTACAGGACCAACGAGCACGTGGACAAAGGGTACAGTCTCATCTGATTTGTTTTTCTACAATGGAGAGATCAGGGTTCTAATCCCGGTTTGATTTGTGTGAACTGAATATTTTTCCTAAGTATTTTTTCACTATTTTTCCGCGCAAATGGTAATTAATTCCTTCTAAATTCTACCTTATTTATGGTTCAGTGTAAATATTATGATAGCCCGGATGTTTAGCAAGATGGCGTTCATAAAAACTACCCTCCCTATCATTTAAGTTAAGTCATTTACATAACCCATGTGAAAAAACCTGTCCGAGATACGAACCTAGACATATTCCTTGTCAGAGACAAGAATAATTATGGTATAAAAACTTTGACTAGAGTTAGTACTTAATAATAATAATATATATATATATATATATATTTATGAACTTTCCATTAGACAAAGTAGGATTGCCATTTTACATTCCAAATTCTGTCAATGACTGACATTAAAGTTATAAATATAGCTCCTTTTATATGAGTACAATTTTACGTTCGATTATTTATTAGCTATATCTTGTTTATTACCACCACTTGATGATTTTAATGCTATATTTTTTAAAATCTAAAAGTTAGAATTTTTGTCTTTTAGAGTCCTGAAGATGGCATTAATATACTGAAACATGTTGAGTTAATAATTCATTTGCTGATTTTTACCAGTGTTTATCTTCAAGGAGCATGGGATTAATTTTAAATATAAGACTTTAAACTCCACCATTTTAATGACAGTATTTGTGAAAACATATTCTTAATAACAATTATTGATTCATGATTTTCTTGTCTTTCCTTTTTTGCTATTTCACCGTAATTAATAAAAAAAAAGTTTTATTTTTAGATTGTTCTTTGTTCATTTTCTTTCTTTTGTGGTTATTAATTGATTCATGACTTTATAACTTACATGTTCTTTTAATCAAATATTGTAAATATTGTTCTTGACATTCCTCAGTGATAAGTTTTAGCAACCAAAGCGTACCAATGGGGTAATATTTTTATTTTATAATTCTTAATATAGTACTTATTCCAACATCTTTGCATTCATTATATTCCTATATTTTCTATTTCTAACCACCAGTCAAACTTTAATGTCATCTTACAACGTTCATTTTTAAAATTTCAACTTTGTAATTGTATTTTAAATAATTCTTATTCCAAACTTCATATTTCAGTTTAATTAAAAGTTGTCAAACAGCAAATATTTTTCAACTTATTTTTTGTCAGAATTTTGTCTAGTTCTTATTATAATGGTCAATTAACTTTCAACCATTCAATAAATATCATTTGCATTAAAACAATATTAACACACTCATATTTTTAAGGTCTTATTATTTCTTAAATGCTACAAGGTACATTTTAATATAGTAATATATTTGGTTAAGCTGCTTTGTGTAGGTATTTTGTTATTTTGACAGGCGTGGCTGGTCTAAGCATATTTTATATATATTTTTGTATCATTATTTTATTGGAGGTATTTAACGTGTACTTACCGAACTGAATGATTATATAAGCGCATAACGCGCATATTAACTTAAGTCTAGAGAAAACACAACAAATGGCTATTTAATATAGTATTATTATTATATTTAGCACCGCGTCTTACTAGCCGTTCGGGTTATACGCTTTAAGTACTAATTACTCTAATGGATTAGGAATTGGGAAGGTTGAATTAGAGGAAGTGAACCCGCATTTGCGTGGAGGGAGAGTGGAAAACCATTTTAGGAAAAAACACCCCCAGTTCACCCGACCGAGATTCGAACCTCGATTTCCCCGTCCTCAGCAGTCGAGCTTAACACGACAAGCGCGTTAGCCAACTACGCCACCGAGGCGGGTCCAAATGGATACTAATTCAACATTTTTAAAGGGGAAAACTTCATTTAACCTATGGTTTTTTTGGGGCTATGTCGGGAATCTAACCCTGAACCTTTAGCTCAGAAGATAAAGAGGCTACCATCTGATCCAAAGTGTTGGAGTATATAACTTAAATAAATATATTTCAAATATCATAAAAACTATTATTATAATTTGCAAAAAAAATTATAGTTATTAAATAAACAAGAAGTCCTTGATGAATATATCCTAAGCTCTGCTAAAGTTAAATGGTAAATATATATTATAAATAACAGGCTCCGGACACGGTAGCAAATAGGCAAGCCAAAATATTCTTTGCAAGGCGGGTTGGGATGTATCAGATGCTGATAGGAGCCCCTTTTAGCTTATGCGATAAATTAAAAATCTCGAACCGACACCATGAACAATTTCCAGGCTATGGGATTGTTCCACCGATTCTTGTACATCCTGTATATGAGACGGTTCTTGTTAAACGTAATCATATTGTTGGTTCACTGCCAGTATAATCATAATATACGGATACACATAGTTTATACTTCAAATAATTTTATACAACAAGCTATCCAAGTTAGCAATTAGTAAATATATTTACTACATCCATTGGGCTGAACACTATGATCATGAAACCTTAAAAAAAGGAAGTATTTTATTTATTTAGAGTACTAAGGCATTATTCTAATCACTTTGTCCTTTCGACAGTGATAATCTTAAAATATACTTTGATAAAATCCTCCCTGAGGAGACTTAAATAAATTTATGGTAAAAATCGATTATACTGCTTCTAAATGTATGCCAAGTCACTTATTTTAATCCAAAAGGTTAAGTTCCAAGAAAACATTCATAAAAAATAAGGGGAATGTAAGTCATTTGGTACTATCCAGGATAGTAATAGACTGTCCTAATAACTTTGCCCAAACACAATAATTATATATTTTTAAAGTATTCTTTAAATAGAAAAATTACACTTGGACACAAGACTCGAACCCGGGAACTTTCACTTAGAAAGCCTATGATCTGGCCACTGAGCTATTCAGAAAGCATCCCATGTCCAGGATAATTCTCCACTCATATTTTGAGGCAGAGTTTGTGATAGACGTGTGGATTACCAGATAGCTTAGTGATTAGAGCGTTTGTGCACTAAGCCAAAGGTTTCAGGTTCAATTCACGTATCAAGGTTTCTTTTTTCAATTTAAAAAAAACCATGATATTTAGATGTGGCTATAACAGTAATTAACATATATAATAGCATAGATATTCAATCCATTATTATTAAAGTGTAAAAAAGAGATGCAACCCGCACATCGAGCCTGTTTTAAACATATTAAGTTAGCAACACCGTTAAGTTGGAAGTGTAGGGATTGGGAGAAAAGCTCACTGTTTCTGCAGTTTTTTTAGAAAAACATTTTTGCTCAAAATAAATCAAATTTTTCTCCAGTATAAACATATAGATTAATTTTCTACTGATAAAAAGCTCTTAAATGTGTCAAGAAATTTAATAACAACATTTTCTCTTAATTTAAAAAGTTTCTCGGGACAGATATTCGAGAACTGTCTATATCACCATACGAAGAAAATTAAGATATGTGTTTCTACTGGAGAAATATTAGATTTGTATTGGCAAAATAAAGTTTTGCTATAAAAATAATTCCTCACTAGCTTTGTTAATATGCAGATAGTTCTAATGGGAAGTAAGACGCAGTGAAAAAAAATTAACATTGCTAGAACTTTGATGTTTTCAACCTCGATAAGGACCCGACATTAATTAAATCATTAGTTATACTCTTTATTGGACGCGGCATAAATTGATTTATTTAGTAAAAAGAAAAGCACATCCTTTAAAAATAATTTAATGAAAAGGGTGAGGTCAAATGAGAAAAACAATTAGACTCAATGCCTTACCGATTAAATATTCCAATCAATAGAGTAGAGGTTCGGAGAGTAAGCTAATTAAGAGCTTACGGAGAAAACCACACACAAAGGCTTACGCTACCTTCTAATATTTACCATTCATCAATAAATGTAGGAAATTAATCCCACTTTATTAAAGAGAACCTAGAATTTAAAAATCTGGGCAGTCACAAGATAATTCCCTATACGGTTGGATATCTTTCTATACGTGATTGATTTCTATTGATGATCAGATGAATCAAGCGTTAGGTTAGTGTTTCGTCTTTAGCTACATTTTTAAACTACAGTAATAATATTATGATTAAAACTTAAATTAACACATAATGAGCATATGTATGATTACAGTTTACAGTATAGAAAGTTTAGAAAGCTAAATCAATAAATATATTATATCTAAGAAGTTTAAATGTCTATTTTATCGTACACGCCTTTTACCTTGATGAACTATACTAATAAGCTACGCCATAGTGTAAACATGCAAGGTGAGCTCGCTACCTTACAGGTGAAAGAAGAATACATGTGACCTGTGCATTATTATTTTTGTACTTTGACCAATATAATTGAGCGAAATTTAATCAATATAAAACCACTTTTTTTTAGTGTGTCACGTAAGTACGATGAATTTTAATCTCTTTGCTTTCCTATTAATCATACACCAACATTATTCTTACATATTATTAAACGCTACATTTATAAAAAGATAATCAGCTCAACTTTATAGTGCCTACAAAATTGTACAAAATACTTTGAGAAGAAAAACTTTTTGGCAGACAAGTTACTTAAAAAATATATTTTCTTTAACATCTCAAGATTTACCTTTTTTATTTCAAGATTATAACAATTTGCATGTATGAGAGTATAACAAATTATTTATTTATTTACACAAGTCACTGATAATTTGGTTAATCTGCTTAGGTATCTTCAAAACGGCAAACCAAAGGAGCAAACTGGCAAAGAAGTATATATTTCTTAGTTTAACTTGCATGTTCTGTCTTATCACCCCTTTAATCATAAAGAGCAGCTGCATGCCATAAGATCTCACACTGGGCAAGAAAATCTGCTGCTTTCTAAGCTACCGACCTCGTTTTCTCCGAGACTTGTTCGCTGAGATGTAACTGCCAGTCGCAGATGAAATAATGGTTTAAATACCGCGAAGAAGACGTTGTATACATGTGCCACGCAAATTAATTTCTACTGCCATCTTCATTCCTACTGAGCTCTACTCGAATGTGTAAGAAGGATTAACGGAAAAAAGTTATTGTGGGAAGGAGGTCTCCTTGAGCAAGGCTAAAAACAATCATTCTGAGTGCTACACATATTTATATCCTGTCCAGACTATCTTCATAGCTACAATAATGTGGCAGGACTGAGGAAGGTAAGAGTTACATGAAACTTACCTAAAGTGTTCTAGTTTTGAATGTATATTCAGTCACCATTTAAAAAAACACCATTTATATAGACTATAACTATAGTTGGATTCTGGGAGAAAGGACCATATCTGTTCTAGCTTTACTAAAACTACATTCATAATTTGTTAATAAATCAAGGGATAGGCTATTCATACGTATCTTTTGATAGATAATGTTAACATATATAAAATAACACTAATAAATAACAGCTCTGACAAGACATATTGTGAATGTGAGGAATAGCAGGCCTCCACCGTGGTTCGGATTCCACGTTAAACTGTAGGTCCTTCATTTCATCTCACAATCACCCTACCATTAAACATTAGCGTAAGTGCGTATAACCCAAACGGGTAGTAAGACGCGGTGCTAATTAAATAATAATAATAATAATAATAATAATAATAAATAATATTTTTTTTTCCATTTATTTATGGTTACTGATAAAAGAATTTGTATTTTCTAAAATGTTTTTTCTATCAGAATCCTAATATAGTAGCATACCATCATAGCCAGCCCAAGGGTTTTGTACATCCTATACTAGTCCTAAAATTTGCGCCACAGTTGTATTCTATATTATCTAAATATGCCACTCTCCATGAGCGAGTAGTAATTTCCATTTTCATTTTCAATTTCATTTATTATTTATTATATTATTGTGGGACCTATGCCAGACCAGAACTAGAAAGTACACAGGTATCATGCAAGCACGTATAATAACAAACATTTCATCTCACAATCACCCTACCATTAAACATTAGCGTAAGTGCGTATAACCCAAACGGGTAGTAAGACGCGGTGCTAATTAAATAATAATAATAATAATAATAATAATAATAAATAATATTTTTTTTTCCATTTATTTATGGTTACTGATAAAAGAATTTGTATTTTCTAAAATGTTTTTTCTATCAGAATCCTAATATAGTAGCATACCATCATAGCCAGCCCAAGGGTTTTGTACATCCTATACTAGTCCTAAAATTTGCGCCACAGTTGTATTCTATATTATCTAAATATGCCACTCTCCATGAGCGAGTAGTAATTTCCATTTTCATTTTCAATTTCATTTATTATTTATTATATTATTGTGGGACCTATGCCAGACCAGAACTAGAAAGTACACAGGTATCATGCAAGCACGTATAATAACAAAATAAAATTAACAATAATAGCTAACTTATGATACATACTGATTATTAGTTAAATCAGTTAAAATTAGTTAAAATAGAACATAATTATTAATGATAGATGAAAAAAATTAAAAATAGCTTGATAGTAATAAGAACAGAAATATTTAAAAAAGCAATAACAATAAGAAACAAATAAAAAAGAAAAATGTAAATTTAAATATTCGAGGCAGAGCCTCTGGAGGAAAAATTAGTTATATGGGATTTCCTTAAATAACTCTCTGAGTTTGGGTTCTTTTGTATGATAAAAGTCGAATTCAACAAATATAGAATTGGCGCTATGAATACAAAGGCCTATTGGGATCATCTTGTAAGAGTTGTTGAGAGAAAATAATTATGGACTAAGTGAGACCCGAGAAAGCATATGAACACCTACATGATCAAGGACAAATTTACAGGAAATTTTGTTATTGAAAATATTAAAAACACAAAGGGAATCACAATAAAGTCAACGTTAGAAGAGAGTTTGGAACGCTTAAGAGGTTTAGAATTCTGTCATTAACCTAATAAATCTAGTTAGTAAAGAATTTATCAAAGCACGTGGGGAAAATTTTCTTTGAACTTTTTCAACCTGAGAAAATAAGTTAAAATAGTGGAATTCCAAATAATAATAATAATAATAATAATAATAATAATAATAATAATAATAATAATAAAAAGGCTGAATATAAGTTGTGAAATCCCCCTTCCAGCCATATTATTTAATACGTGAACAAATATTATCCCTTGCTCACTTACTTTTCTTTTAATATTTTCGGAAGCTTCTAATAAAAGTGATTGTTTTTTTATTGCTGCGTTTTACAGCCCATTCGGGTTGTACGCTTATCTTATGTACTATTACGTAAATGGTTTAAGGATTAGGAAGGTTGCACTTAGAGGAAGTGTACTTTATTTGCGTGGAGAGAGATTGGAGGACCGTTCAGTAAAATACATCCTCAATATACCCGATTAGGATCGAACCATGATCTATCCGTCATCAACAGTCTACTCTATTGCGAAAGTAGCACCTTAGACCATGCGTCCAAGAAGCGGATCCTGAATTCACTGAGAGTGGTTTTTCTAAAATCGTTTTCTATGCTCCCTCAAGGCAAATTCGGGTACGGTTTTTTCAAATATAACCTCCTTAAACCCAACTCAATAGCATAATTAGTACACATGTATAACCTGAACTAGTAATAGAATCCAGTGCTAAAATATAAACATACTGGATAAAATATTTAGATGCTATTTATTTATTTAGAACTAATTTCAGTCTATTTAATTTGAATAATACTCTTTGTTGGAATGCACCCCTAGAACCTCTGTACTCTAGGCGACCGACTAAGCTCACCTAATGGACAGGCTAACCCTGCATGTCATGGAATGTTACTAGCTTGTTAAAACTGTACCTGTAATATGTTCTCTCCTATACGGTCCCCATTTGACCAATGACACAGATGCTTTGCTATACATAACACTCATGGAATCGTTGATAAACCCTCCCCACCATTAAATATTACATATTTTGTAAACGACACAATGTCATAGCATGGAACAAATATATTTGATGCCTATGAGAAGAAATGATTTGTTTAGTGTTGACGTATAAGGTGAACGTGAGAAGGGGACCAGGGAATCGACAGCTTACCTCAAACAAAGAAATAACTTTTATTGTCTTAAGAAATATTATTATTATTATTATTATTTAGCACTATGTCTTACTACCCGTTCGGGATATACGCTTAAGTAATAATTAAGCTAGGGGATTAGGAACTGTAAAAGTTGAATTTAAAGGAAATGAACCCGCACTCGTTTGAAGGAAGAGTGGAAAACCATTTAGGGAAAACCACCCCCAGTTCACCCGAATGGGTTTCGAACATCGATCTACCCGTCCTCGGCAGTCAAGCTCAACATGAAACTAGCACGTTTACTAACTACGCCCCTGAAGCGAGTCTTAGGAAATAAAAAGTAAGCTGCGAGTAGAACATAATGAAGCAACATACGAGTACAATACATATGAGAATACATAACATTAATATATTAATATTATTATTATTAGCACCACGTCTTACTACCCGTTCGGGTTATACGCACTTACGCTAATGTGTAGTGGTAGGGTGATTGTGAGATTAAATGAAGGACTTACAGTTTAACGTGGAATCCGAACCACGGTGGAGGCCTGGCATTCCCCACATTCACAAGATGTATTGTCAGAGGTGAAGGAAGGGTTTGGTAATCAGATAAATCTTCGCCGGGACCGAGGATTGAACCCCGGCCGCCAGCATAGAAGTCTGACACCTTACCCCTAGACCACCAGGTCACCAACATTAATATAACTTACACAGATAATAATTCATTTACTCGCTTCGGTCAACGTGTGGTATAGAGCGTTTCGTGCTAGGATGAGCTTCTGAAGATGGGCAGATTGAGGTTTGAATCCCAGTTGGGTATATTGAGGGTAGTTTTTACTAAAGGTTTTCCCATTTTCCATCCACATAAACTTAGGTATACTACTTCTAAAATACTTCTTTCCTCTTATCTACCCAATTAGATTAATTATTATTATATGCATTTTCCTGAAGTGGTGATATTATTATTATTATTATTATTATTATTAAGGATGTCCCATATCAATAATTTATCATGTAGAGGTACTGCCTATATTATTTAAACTTACAATATTCTGATATATTTTTTGCATAATGTTACTGCTTACTATTTAGTTATTTGTTTTAATGCTACTTTTTATTGTTTTTGTTATTAACTACTTTTTATCTCGTAACTATTCATCAGTATATAACATTATTTTGCCATTTTTTGTCTATAATTTTTTCTTGTGTAAATATATGTATTATAAGGTATGTACGTGTGTACTTTTCAGTGCTGGCCTGTTATAGGTCTTACGACTGTTGGCCAGCACTATAATAAAGGAAATTGAAATTGAAATTGAAATTGAAATTATTATTATTATTAGCACCGCGTCTTACTACCCGTTCAGGTTATACGCACTTACGCTAATGTGTAATGGTAGGGTGATTGTGAGATGAAATGAAGGACCTACAGTTTAACGTGGAATCCGAACCACGGTGGAGGCCTGACATTCCCCACATTCACAAGATGTCTTGTCAGAGATGAAAGAAGGGTTTGGTAATCAGATAAATCTTTGCCGGGACCGAGGATTGAACTGGCGATGATAAATACTATAGATTTTTTCTCCACAACTATTTATTTAAAACTAGTAGAAGTACCCAGCGTTTTCCGGAGCTGCTATACAATTCATTGCGTGGTTATCCCGAGTAACGCCTTCCTTTAAACATACAGAAAATAAATATAACTCTTCATATTATTTCTTACAACCCATTTTTTAATTAATTAAAAAAATTAAATCCAAATTTTAAAATTCCGACTTGAAGTTGTAAATGTTCCTGTACACTGATTACTAATATTTAAATTTCAAACCTCTGCGTTTTGTAGATATCGTGTAACGCTCAATTCAGACAGACGAATAAACTATTCATTTTATTCATATAAATGAAGTAAAAAGTGGTGTACTGCTTTATAAACAAAAACTTCACAAACAATTAATGTTTCCTGAATGAAGAGGGTTTTAAATAACTCACCAGCTAACGCAAGATGCATGATGAAGAAATTCATGCGTGACTTTCTTCTTTTCCCCATCAGGAGCGCCATCAACACTGCAGAATTTCCCAGCACAATCAAGGCAAACAAAATCCACAGCACCGTGAACTGTTCAGTCTGGAATATAAAACATTCACACTGTAGATGTGAAATGTAAATGTAAAGTAAACGTACAGAATATAACCTAAGGTTTACTTAAGAGTAATATATTATATTTCGGAATGTTTAATGAAAGCCGATGGAGGGTTTGAAATGTATTTCATTCACTTAAAAACTCTAATTTTGAACGTGTTAAAAACCTTCATTAGATAAGAAAATGTGTTTATATGATACCTATATACTTAGATAATTTACCTTATTATTTTCAATTCCATTATGAACCAACCATTCATTAAATAAATGTATAAAATACAATCCATTATTCGCAACTGATTATTTTTTAAATTTAATTTGAAAAAGTAACTATAAATATACTTAATTATATATATATTAGATTGATTACAATAATCTATAATTTCAAATATATTTAAAATATGACTATCGTTAATACGGTCCGCACAAAAAAAAAGTTAATACTTTAGTGCTATGTATAGTAAATTTGTTAAAAATTGTTTTAGGCTCATTTATAATTTTTACTCAATACAAAATAATTTTCCACAAATTAAGTTCTTGTAACCACATTCTATTTTTATATTATTATGTAATTTTATATATTCTATATCTAGGTGTAACAGGGGTAGTTTACAAATCCTCTCTCTCTATATGAGTGCGTTTCCTCCAAAGAACACTTCTGATAAATATTCCTTGGATTGAGCAACCAATAAATAACCATTGAGCCTAAAGAAAATACATTTAAAATACATCTAACTTAGATACAAAAATTTACTTGGCAGAAAATGTAAAAAGATTAAGGATCTTTTTTCCGACCTGCATATTACAAACCCGGACAGGATATCACCACTTAATTGTAATGAAGAGAAAAAAGGAGAAAGATAGATTTTAAAGAGAATGTATCCGAATTTGCGTGGAGCGAGTTTGGGGAATCATTCTGGGAACATTTTTCTAAGTTATCATTAGCGGGACTTGAACCCTGACCACACTGTTACTAGAAAACCAAATTACAGCCAGATTTACTTTCAAAAATATATCTCAAATGCTTTTATCTACCACAATCCTGTGTTACCGTGTCTGCCATTTTAAGTGGTTTTTAATTAATTATAGAATTTTATCTAAATTATATATTTATTACATTTAAGGCAACAAACCAGAAAACATATCGAAGTCCGGCTTTTGCTTCCTTATTTGACAACATTGAAACTGATATCTATTTAGGAGTTTATTTTTCATTTTATATTAATAATATTTCAATTTAAATGTATTTTATAATATGGTAAAATTATTTCCATATTTTCAATTCCACTGTTTTTTATTGTAGACTACAGAAAACTGCACCATGATGATACGTATGGTTCCAGCTGTTTTACCTACACCGACCTCACCCTTAGTTAAGTAATACAGCTGTATTGCAGAGTGATGCAGTTTTTGTAGTATTTATCATAAAACAACGAAATTACAACCAGCTAATCTATTCTGGTATGTTTTATCAAATATAACCAAATTTAAGTGTATTAAACATTCCATGAAATAATACACTATTTCACATATATTCTCGGTGTTGTCAAGAGAAAAATGCAGAAAAAAGCAATTTCACACGATTTTGATTTGACCGTAATATTGTATCTAATAAAGAGGTTAATCGGCGTTAAGGTGGGCATGTATAAGACGAGAGAAAAAGTCAGTATTCTTGCAGTTTTTCTATCAAAACTTTTTTTGGGTCAAAATAAATAAAATAATTCTCCAGTAAGATGACCTGGTGATCTAGGAGTAAAGTGTCGGACTTCTGTGCTGGGGGTCTGGGGTTGAATCCTAGATCTCGGCACAGATTCATCTGATTGCCAAACCCTTCCTTTACCTCTGACAAGGCGTGTATTAATCACAACTTGTGAATGTGGGGAATGCCAGGCCTCCACCATGGTTCGGATTCCACGTTAAACTGTAGGTCCTCACATTTAATCTCACAATCACCCTACCATTACACATTAGCGTAAGTCCGTACAACCCGAACGGGTAGTGAGACGTGGTGCTAATAATAGTAATAATAATAATAATAATAATAATAATTCTCTGTTAGAAATAAAGAGGTTAATTTTCTTTACATGGCGATATCAACAGTTCTTGACTATCTTTCAAGGGTGTTTGGATATTAATTACAAATTTTTCTCATCATTTAAAAAGTTTGTCATCTAATGCTGCTATGCTCATGACAAATATTCAACAACTGTGGATATCACCATGTGAGCAAAATTTAACTCTATCTGTACTGAAGCAATATTTAATTTATATTGCCCAAAGTTGTTTGCTATAAAAACTGCAAAAACACTGGACTATTCTCACATTCCTTACAACCCCACCTTAAAATGGTTTAATAAAATATGACCACTACCTTTCAAAGTAAACGGACTGTACGTAGAAAAAAAATCCTCTTCCTGCCAAAAAATTGAAAACAGTTTCCTGGTGTGGTAATCCTTCTTCATCCCTACTCGCTCTAGTTTTAAATAATTAAGTCAATTCGGTGGAGCTGATCGATCCCTTTTCTATTATCTCTTGGGAAAGAAGCGGACCATAAGTGACGCCACTCTAATAAGATCAAAGTCCTCTCCGGGGACTTAACGATACATTACTTAAACCGTCTATTCGCTTCAAAAGCAGGTTTTCCTCTGAAACGGAAGAAATTACGGAGTTTTTAAGGTAAAAAAACAAATACTTTATTTTCATGTACAAATATTTCTCGCTTCTCTTATTGACTCATTAGCTTTCTAATCATTTAATATTAATTTATAATCTATACTTGGAATAGTAATGTAACAAAAGAAGTCAATTTTTTTATGTGTAAAACTACTTGATTTAATTTTTTTAAATCATCGCGTCCTACTACCCATTCAGGCTATACACATATATGGTAATTACTCTAATGAGGTAGGGATGAGTAAGGAAGCATTTTAGTTGTCATTTATTCGCATTTGTATAGAAGAATAGTGGGAAAATATTTTGGAAAAACTACTCTCAGTAGAGCTGATTGGTTTTAGAAACCCAACTTATAATAAAATATGTCCAATAAAGATAATCAGGCATGTACAGTACATGCCCTACAGTAGTTCGAGTTAACATTATGAAGAAGGGGAGACCGACGTCAGTTACAAAGCGATTGCAAAGTAAAGTTATTTAAAAGAAATATTGTCATTCTGACTTTAACTTGATCTATTCCAATAATGTTAGTCATTAACTTTTAAACGTAATTATTAAAAACCAAATATTATAATAAAAATAATGTTATCCAAAATGTGCCGCCCCCTAAAGCAGCCGCCCCTAGGCCCGTGCCTAGTGGGTCTCTAGTTTAAATCCGTTTCTGGCTAAGATAGTTTTGTTCGGTTCATCGATTGTTGTCTTCAACAACTCACAAGTTGCACATAGCTACGAGCCAAGATGATTTCTAACTGTTGACTTTAAATAAAGTTAATTGAGGTATGAGATTGAATGGAATGGCAATGACATGGCTGGCAAAATATTATTTACTTCAAAAAATTACTCTACTTTAGGATTTATTAAATTATAAGTTGATTTTTTTTATGTCGCTCTCTCTATAATGAATTGTGTTCGTGTGCCACCAGTTGGTGGCGAGCCATAGTTTTGTCAGCCCTGCCTTAAGCTATTTGCTACTGAAGCGGGTAAAACATAAATGTGTTTATATTTCCTCCATAAATTAAGAAGAACATAAACATAAAACTAAATAAAGTTGCAACGTGGTTTTTAAAGTATTTCTGGCAATTAATATAGACTTCCAATTTCTTTCCACGTAAACGCGGATAGAGGTACTGTAATTTAGTTCCATTTTACTCATTCCTAACACATTATCGTAACTTACATATCTGCGTACAACCAGGTAGTTAGACGTGGTAGAATAAATAAAAAAACCTTTCTGAGCGCACTCATGCGAATCGTAATATATAAACTATCAGTCTCTAGCTTTACTTTTGACTATGTATTTATTTATGTTATATTACGTACAAACTTAGTAAAAAAAAAAGGTCGACTTTTACTCTGATTGCCAATGTAAATCAGTCAATTTTTTTTATCTGACTTTACATTTGAAATATCATAAAAAATAAATGCATCCAATGCAATAGATTATATAGGAAAATTTACCCATATTAATTTATAATCGATTATTGTTTATGATTTAATTGACATTTTCTTATCATCGCATCTCACTACCTGTTCAGGTTATACGCTTATGCAATAACTACTCTAAAGTTTTTAATGAAGAGGAGTGCTATGTTTATAGGAAATGCATCTATATATTCGTGGAGGGAGACTGATAAACTATTTTGGAAAACTGCCCTTAGTACACCCGAATTTGAACTTTGATCTCCCATCACCAGCAGTCTAGCCTACTTCAAGAGTAGAGCGTTATACCACGCGGCCACCAAAGTGTTTTTTTTGAGTGAATATAGTTTGTTATTCATTAACTAATACAAACAGTTTATTCTGAAAATTAGTATTTTGACACATTTTATACAAATATTTATATAGCTTAAAGATTTTTATGGCGTCTCACTACCCATTCCAAATCTACGCTTATATATGTGTAGCGATGATGTTATAGGTATAAATAAGGTGTATTTTTTAAGTAAATGTACCCGCATTTATATGAATAAAGAGTGAGAATCTATCTAGTAAAAACCCTCTTAGTACACGCAATAGGAATTTGAACGCCGAAACCTCATCAATCTCAAACTATTATAGATTAAATGAGTTTGGAACTTAGACCACACATTAATCAACAAAGTTTATAGTTTTAAGTGAGTACATTGCATTAAGAATTAAGTGACAGTGAATTTAATAAGATCAAAAATAAGAATAATTACGAAATTCATACAAATAACTTTAAATTCAACAAAAATATTACAATTTTTTTAAAGATTTGAATTAAATATATTTCTTTAGGGATAAAATCAGAATTCCTCGCGTTTGTGGCCATACAGCCAAGGGTGTCACTCTCATAGTTTATGGTTTGCTAATGACGGGTAGATCAGGGCTTGACTACCAGCCGTCGTTTTCATTTTTTCCCCCCTAAATTATTTAATACTTTCCTCCACTAAACTGCGAGTACATTTAATTCAATACTACCTTCCTCATCCCTACACTATTAGTGTAAATATACAGATAGTCCAGCCTGGTAATTAGACGTGGAGTCGTGGAGGTTTAAGATAATTTTAGCCAGACAAGTGATCGATAAGGATCTAAATATTTTTACAGTAGATTTATATGCGCATAGGATGTTTGGAGCAATCTGAGACTATCATAACTGAAATATACGTGTCATTTGGACAAGGTGGGTCATAGGACGTTTAGCACTGTTATGTAGATTATATCTAGCTTGTTTGTAACTTATGACTCGCGTTTATATAACCAGTGTTTGTTCAATCGCCTGATAGGTTAGATTGGATTTTCCAAACTTAAAGAGAATCACCTGACGGCTAGGTTAGATTATGATAGGCCAGATAGGTTTAGGGCATGATAGTGTAAATAGGCTTGTTTATGATATGTTATATCTGTAAAAAAATTGAAGCAGAATGTGTAACTAAGAAATGATTCCAAAGCAAAACAGCTTACTCAAGCATTGTTAAGTGGTTATTATAGTCGATTTGAGATTGCTTGTATTTCGGGTGTTGTTAACTACAGTAGCCCCATGGCTTCTTTGGTGCTGACTGACAGCTTACAGCTGACTTCTGACAGTCAACATTTAGGTATACACCTAAATTTTGGAAGTCAGAAGTGACAGCTAATAAACACATGTTTTTGCAGATCATATAGTTCGGCGTAGGGATACGTAATTTGGTCTGGGAACTTTTTAAAGCTGTCAACTGTCAGCTGTGAGCTGTCAGTCAGCACAAAAAAGCCATGGGGCTACTTTATTGTGTTTAACACCATGACTGTTAACGGTTTAGTTTAAAGGCTTATAAAGGTAGTTTAGATGACGTGCACTCATATTAATGAGTAGAGGGGAGAAAATCATAGCAATACGTCCAAACGTGTAAGACCATCCCAATAACACCCAGCCTATATTTGAGCTTTGACCTACCCAAAACCAACAACAATTAAAAAAAATGATATCTTAAGCCGTATGGCTAACAGTGCGGGTAGTTACAATTCGTGGCGACGAAAATATTTAATACTTGCTCACTAAGTCATACTATTTTCCAATAAATAAATATTTCAGTGTTGTCTTAGGTTAGGAGACCGTTTCTCAGTAGATTAGCCACTAAATAAGTTACAAAATTAAGCTCAAACCAGAAAACATATCTAGACGAGGTTTTCTGCATTTTTAATTTTACAACAGTAACGTTGAGGAAAGTTAAATAGGTTTATTTTTTATAACTAATTTTTCAATTTTAATATAATTTTTAGAGTATTATAAAATAGTTTTATTGGTCTCAAATCCAAACCGTTTATTAAAAGTAGAACGAAAAAAATGGCACCAGGATGGTTTAAGATATATTATCTATTAAAGTTAAGATAATTAAGTGTTACCACTGAAGTGAGACCGGCTATTAAGATGATTGTGGTGTTTTGTGCAGATATAATTTGTTTGCTTGAAAAGAGCACGCTAAATACCCCAACTATAAGAAATTATAACATATCCTTAATTATAAATTATTTGTTATTAATGACGATATTGTAGTTTAGACTTTTAAATAATATTTTGTGAAGATTTAAGGCAAATCTAAATTATTTTATCCTTTCTTTTTCTAATGTTAATTCCTTTGAATCACCCAGGAACTTTTTTTCATACTATTAAAAGAAAAAGAAGCAAAGTCACGTAACAAAAAAAATACAGTGTTTACTATTAGCAGGGTGTTAAAACGGTCCCGTTCCGATTTCCATACAAATGAGATTGTAAGAAAAGGAAAGTTGGTTTGTAGACAAAGAACTAATCACAAGAGAATAGTTTGATATTAAAAGCTTTCCCTCGTTACGGAAATACTTATCTGGTTTATAAAGAGTTGTTTTATTTTAAATTGCCATACTAGCGTGAGAAAACCTTCGTAAACAGCCATTAACATAAATAAAGGCCAATAAGGAAAAAATAATATATATATATATACACGTCTGATACTAAATCATTATAGAATAATTGATGTGACACACAGGTTTAATTTAAACAACATCCTAATATATCGAGTCTCTAATTCCTTATCTGTCATAAATGTGTATTACTACTGATCTAAAAGGTAATATTGTTTGTAATAGAATTCAAGTTTTATTAAAGTTGAATTCTATTACAAATAATCTTAATCGTTCCTTATTAACCTATTAAAATGTTATTTATAAAAGGTAATAGCTTCATTTCCTGGTCAAGCTAAACAGGTTTTATTTCCATAGTTTCCTCTTTCACTCCCCCACAAAAGCCTTACATTCATCTTATAATAGGTTTGAAAAAGTGACTGGCACTACTCATAATTTGAAATAATAATTTGGTGTAATTATTAGAGGGTATTTATGGTGCATTTTCTGAATAAATCGTTTATATTAACTCATGAATAAAAAACTAGATGCACTCTAGAACAACCCACTTCGGTGGCCGCATTGTCAAACGCGCTACACTCACAGTAGAATAAACTGCTGATTGTGGAAAGATCCAGGATCGAATCTTGGTCGGGTGTACTGAGGGTTATTTCCCCAAAATGGTTTTACACCTTCCCTTCATGTAAATGCTGATACACTTTTTATTAATATAAATTGTCTAATCCATAAGACCATTAGAGTAATTAGTACATAAGCGAATAGCCCGAATGGGTAGTAAGACGTGGTGCAAAAAAATAGATAAAAGTTTATAGGCTACTTACAGTCAACTCATAACTGAAAAAAGAAAAAAAATAATTATATTTCACCAATGATTTGATTTTTTAGGTTGTGCCAAGATTCAAACCTTGGAATTTTAGCTGACATAGATAAAGGTGTTGGACACAATAATAGTAATTATAAATATATATATATATATACATATAGCTCTGCGCCTAGCTACTACCTGTTCATGTTTTCGTATATGTAGCCAGCCTACACTTATGCCAGTGAGTTAGCTATGAGGAAGATTGAATTAAGAGGAAGTTTACCTGCATTTGCATGAAGGGAGAGTAGAAAAACATTAATTAAAACCAACCTAAGTATACCCAACTGGGATTAGAAACCAAATCTCCCCATATCAGCAGTTTAGTCTATAGCAAGAATGACGCTGTAAATCATGGGGCCACTGAAGTAGGTAATATCAATATTAGTTTAGTAATAAATATTAAGTAAGCTACTGGATATATTAATTTAAAAATAAACAGATCCCAAAGCCCACACTGGTGGTCACAATGTCTGGGACGTTTGCCAAATAAAATAAACTGCATTGGAGGAAATGGAGAGGCTACTTTTCAAATCTCGGTGGGTTATACAAGGGGTGGTTTTCCACATGTAATTTTTCACTGTGGTTTTCTATCAAGTTTTCACACTATTACGGTTACAAATAATATAAGCTGAATTTTTCATTCTTTTCCCTTAAAATAAACAATTAATAGTAGATTATTGATGTTAAACGTAATTTTTTTTTAAATATCCAAACCAGAACCTTTCGGTATTTCCTCTAGGGTAGTATTTTGGTGACAAGGACCATATATGACAGTTACAAAATATACTTAAACTACTATCATATATGCATACGTCCAGTAATGCGATCTTCAGCTATCATTTATGATATTTAATGTAAATACCAATAAAATAACACTAATAATTTAGTAAAATGGTATCAATAGAGACCGAAATAAAGTTTGTATTTTTTATATTCTACTATGTCAGGAGCACAATTTTGCAAAGAGTCGTGACGGCTCTGTATTGAAGCTTTAGTGCTCAAATCCAATTTCAGAATTGTAATTTTTGAACCGATTCGGTGGTCACATGATCTAATGCGCTATTCTCGTATTGGACTGGTGGAAAGGAAAATCAGGACACGAAACCCGATCGGAGGTGTTGAGTTTTTCTAGATAGTCTACCACGCAAGCGTGGACATATTAATTTTTAAATCATACCTTCCTCATTCCTACTTTATTAGCGTAATTAACTTATGCTTAACCCATTTCGGTGGGTACGTGGTCTAACGCGCTACTATCGTGTAGGACTAAACTGCCGATGAAGAGGATATAAGCGTTCAATCCCGGTCGGGTACATTGNTTAAATAGTTTTCCACTCTCCATCCAGGCAAATGGGGGTGCACTTCCTATTATTTAAAACTTCCTAGTTCTCAACCCATTATTGTAATTATTACATAGGCGTTTAACCCGAACGGGTAGTAAGACACAGCGCTATAAAAAAGTATGCAAATAAACTGAACAATGAAGGGTGGAGCTGAAAGGGGAGGGGGTGGAAAATCCAAAGTCATATTTAATGTTAATATGAAAGTGCGGTGGACCTCACTCAAACTTGATTTTCGACTGATTACTTTACTGTTAACAAAACCAACTCTTCTGATTAAAAACGCCAACTCAGAAGCGCTTGTTAATAGTTCCACTATAAAAAATATAAAATAAACAGCACTTTAATGTGATCCCCTTTAAAGTAGACTATAAGGCTATTTATGGCGTCAAATTATACCAAGCAACACTTCAAAGCTTTAATAAATGTCACCATTTTTTCTTCCCCTTTGCTTTGGATAATGATAATTAGGGGTAGTGTCCTAATAAATTAGACGACCCTATAAATATTGATGATGACATTTTCTGAAAACAAAATACTGTGCAGCTGTCGCATCGTCGGATGTGTTGTGTGCTGCACTATGAATTCTAGGCCCCTTATTTGTGGATTATTACTTTTTATTTATTTTCATCAGCTCATTCTTCTACCTGTTAAGGCTATATGCATATATGATAAATGCTCTTATAGGGTAGAAATGATTTAGGAACAATTTTAGAGGTAAGAATTTGCGTGGAAGGAGAGTGAGAATCCAGTTAGGAAGAAACACCCTTAGTAGTTCCGAACCGACCGGGATTCGAACACTGATCTCCCAAACCACCAACATTGATTGAAAGTCACAGAAATTTGGTGTTCTAGAAATATGTCTTATCCAATTTATTAATAAATAAAGTTCGTCTAAAAAGTTATGAAACGCTTCCACTATTACTCCCTTTTGGATTACGTTACTGTATAACTTATATTCAGATATTTGACTAAACGGTCTAAGAATTATTTTTTTTAGTGCTGCATCTAACTACCTGTTCAGGTTATACGCTTATGTATAGATTACATTAATAGGTCAAGGATTAGGAAGGCTTAAATTAGAGGAGGTGCACATGCATTTGTGTTGAGAGAGAGTTGAAAACCATTTAGGAAAAAACTTTAGTGCATTCGACTGTGATCGAAACCCTATTTCACCGTCTTTGGTGGTCTAGTCCAACATGAGATTAGTGCGTTAGACCACGAAATTACCTAACGAGCTCTAAGAATTTAAATACTTTTGTTTTCACCGCTGTGGCAACATGGGTACTCAATTTTAAAAATAAAGGGCTACTTATTAAAATCGAACTTTAATTTTATGGCCCGATTTTTTTAAATATCAATCCTCTAGGAGGTATTATCTTTCCACCATCTAGTGAGAAAAAATATTTTCCAGATAGTTTCTCGTAAGAAAATTAGTCTATGGTTGTCATAGTATAATTTTTGAAATTTGTTTTGTATTTATTATGAATGTTCGAAGAATTTTCTCAATCGTTAGCACGTCTGCCAAACTATTAAGGGGTTCCGAGTTTATAGTTTTTTTACGTGTACTGGGTCTTGTCTCGGGTTAGATTCAAGGTACGGCCAAATATTTATTGTTGGTGAGCTGTTGAATTAAGGACTGGCTCTGTTCTAGAATTAGAATAGTTTGTAAGTTGTGAGTTAATAAATTATGCATATACTAAATGTTGGGACTACACTAAAATCTTAGAGAATATTCAAATGTAGATTTTTTCATTTAATTTATCTATTAGTTTTATGATTTTCTATTTATATAATTAATAAACTCATATAACCTCCTTCTGTTTCTAGCTTTGAATATATTTCCAAAGACTAGTTATTAAAATAATCTCCATGGCGTCAGTTTGCAAGCGAGCTATATCGGCCCAGTGGCTGCCACCTGTCAACAAAAGCAGTACCTAAATTTGTGGAGAAGGGGTGTCATGTGGTCAGCATAATAAAACCTTCAGCCATTAATCTCAGCTTTCTAAACTATTTATTCAAATCCAGGCTAAGTTGACTCCATTCCAAACCACTGTCTCACAGAAAAATCTGAAAGAGCCGGGGATCGAGCCCAGGACATCTTGATCTGTACCCAGGAATTCTGTCCACCTGACCACAGAGGTGGAACAAATAGTTATATATTTCTTTATTTTATTGATGTATCTTTTGTGTTTCCTCCAATTTGATTTCGTTCCTCAGAGTCTTTTGACTCTACTTTCTTATTTTTTAAACTAAATTTAATTCTGGTTTCTACTACTGGTTTTTTAAATTAATTTTTATTTTATTTTTACTTTTTTCATCACGTAACTTATATTTCCTCATTTATTTATTTCTCACCATTTCTTTCTCTATCTTTTTCCGCCTCATTTCATCTACCAAAAAGTTTTAACACTACCAAACATCACTCCACTAGATTGCTACAGAATTACAGAAACAGTCTTCAGCTCATTACTTTGGGACATCCAGAATGGTTGACCTTGAAAAGAGGGTCAAGTGAGGTCAGTTCTAGCTCAACATTATCCTGAAGTAGCAAGGAATCCACTCTTAGCATGTGGTGTTCGCGATTATATATATTAATTATATATTATATGAAATTATATTATAATTATATATATAATTATAATATTATATGAAATTATATTATAATTATATATATAATATTATGTGAAATTATATTATAGTTATATATATATATATATATATATATATATATATATAAATATATAT
>CABFOV010001052.1:65003-86998 GCA_902141375.1 Timema poppense
TATAGAAATGTAAAAAAAAAAAAAAATCTTAGGGAGATCTTCAGCAGATAAGCTTCATTTTCACATTTAATTTTATTTGAAAATTAATCTTAACCCTATTTTTTTAATTGACAAATCACATCAGTACAATATTAAATTTAAAAAGTGACGTTGAAATATATTACCCAATTCTTGGATTAGATAAAATATTAAATTGAAATTATTAACCTAATACTAAGATAAAATATCTAAGCAAACATGAGTTTAAGTAATTTCTTTGAAGTTAGCTTTTTTTAAAAATTTTAATTTCAGGTAAAAGTATTTCAAATATATATAAACATCCAATTTTTCCCTTATTTTATTAAAAATATCAAACTACATCAATAAATATTGAAAATGGCACGTCAGCGATGATACGGGCTATGTCAAAAGTATGTCATTAAATTATTCCCAGATATTTTATTTCCTTCGAGAGGAAATACCATCTCGGCTATCTCCCCATATCAAGGATTTATATAAATACACCCAACAGCGAGCATGGCGACCCAACATTTCTCAATAAACTGATAAGCAAAGATTTCCTAAATCACCTCTCACCAAGGCGAATAACACGTTCGATTTTTATTCACTCCGTGTTCTGTTCATTTTTTTAATCTTATTTCTCTAACCCTTCTCTCCTTTTGCTCTCCTCACACCAACGCCCTCTTCTTTCTCAACTCTTTTTGTGTCAAGCGTCGTGAGGCCGGTATGGGGTGTCACGTGGGTGGAGGAGGGTATTTCCTTATTTACCAACGTAGCCCATTCACGCTCTCGACGAACTGTGGTACTGAAGCTGTCAACAGCTTTCAGTGAAATCTATTCAATAAGACCACACACCCTCTTCAGTGATCGGATGGTCTAAGGCGTCACTCTCGTTATAGACTTCACTGGCGATGACGGGTAGCTCATAGTTTGAATCGTGGTCGTGTGTTCAAAATATGTATTTCCCTAAAGGTTTTATAATCTTCCTCTATACAAGATCGGATACATTTCCTCTAGATGATACAGTCCTCATCCTTAGTTATTATTATTATTATTATTATTATTAGCACCGCGTCTTACTACCCGTTCGGGTTATACGCACTTACGCTAATGTGTAATGGTAGGGTGATTGTGAGAGGAAGTGGAGGACCTACAGTTTAACGTGGGATCCGAACCACGGTGGAGGCCTGGCATTCCCCACATTCAGCAGATGTCTTGTCAGAGGTGAAGGAAGGGTTTGGTAATCAGATAAATCTTTGCCGGGACCGAGGATTGAACCCCGGCCGCCAGCACAGAAGTCTGACACCTTACCCCTAGACCGCCAGGTCACCCCTCATCCTTAGTTCATTAGCATAATTAATATAAACGTGTATAGCAAGATTGTGTCTGTCTCTCTCCCGAGTGGTGAATGAAAGTTATATCTCGGGTGGGAAAATTAAGAGAACACACCCTCATCAGTGGGAATGTGTGTTAAAGCATCAATACGGTCTGGTCTAGTTTTACCGGTGACGGTGAAGTCGATAGTTTAAATCTCAGGCGGTTGTATTGAAGGTAGCCCCCCCTTTACCCATAAATTGTTTACTACTCTCGAAAATTCCAATGCATTTTTATAGCACTCATCTCACCGTATATGCGAAAATATGTGGCTATCCCAAACAGGTACTGATAAGTAGCACAGGGTCTCAGCCTTTGGAATTATCATTCTTTTGTTATGCTCTTTATTGTTGAGATACATTGGTTAAAATTTCGGTGGGGTTAATTATTTGTACTTTCTCTCGACACTTCAGAGATAAATTATTGTGGTCCTCAAAAAAATTTGAACTAAAGATTTTGATAAAATTCAACGTTTCATGACCCCCTGAAAAAAATTTTTTTCACGATTATGTCTGTCTCTGCCTCGATCGAGCTAGACCCGAAACTATTTTATCGATTGGGCTAAGACTTGGTACCTAGGGTGTTAATAAAGTCCCCCCAAGGGGATTTTGGTATTGGATGTTTAACCCTAAATTTTAGGGTAGTTTACTGAGGGAAAAAAGAGAAAAATAGATTTTCTCGAAGTTATCTCTAACGATTCTGATTACATTTTATATCTAGACACTGTTTATTATTATAAACAAAGTGGAAACTCTCATTTTATCATGAAAATTAATTTGAGGGTAATTAAATTGAGGAAAATTTGTCAATGCTCATTCATTCTCCTTTGAGATAATATGAAATATCTTATCATTGTAAATTTGTAGTATTATTACAAATATAAATATTTTATATGAAATATATTTTTATAAAACCAATAGTTTATGATTTATAAGCAAAGCTATATGTTATAGGGGAATAAAAATCCAGCTGATTGCAAAAGTTGCCGTCAATTTACAATGAGCCAGGCTTATTGGAAACCCTTTGATATTTGCTTATCAGCCTGATAGTTTTTAGGCTTTTTGTAACTATCCCAGACCGATCCAGACCATTAAGGAAATTCTTCTTTGTGTGCTCAATCAGCTTAGTTGATTCCAGGCTTATTTCAATAATCTCAAGAGAGTGAATGCTTATTAACATGTTTACAGAAGTGGTTTCCAAACTGTGGTACGTACAAATACTCCCGATGGTATTCCATGAAAAGCCAAACAAAACAAGCAAATTAAAGTCGTAAAAAATTGCCTCATAAGCTCTAGTAAATATATTACTACCCAGTCTAACCAAAATGAAAACATATCCAAACAGTGTTTGTAAGGGTGGACACACTGATTCAAGATCAGACAGAAGGTGCGGTCACACAGTCTTGTATTAAACACGAAAACGGTGGTACATATTTCAAATTACGGAATTTCTCTCTCAGTATGTTTTTAAATTAACTTACTAAAATACTGTAAGATTGCAAGGTTTGATTAAAAATCTCATGTTCAAGTAATTTATAGTAAAATAGTTAAAACAGGTCACAAACTTTTATGAATAGGTAATGTATATTGAAAAATAGTAATGCAGATACTAATTTAATAGTTACATTTCTTTTACAGAAGAAATACACGCGTTTACAAGTGTATTGTTACATTTACCATTGTCAATTCACACTTTCACATAAAAACTTTTTGTGATATAAAAGTTAGTGAAAAAAGAAAAAGTAACAAACTTCTATGCTTAAGTTATAGTTATTGAAAAATAATAATACAGATATAAATACTTAGCTTTCTTTTGCTAAAGCAATATACGCGCGTACAAGGGTGAACCGTAACATCTACCATTGTCAATTCACATTTTACACGTAACACTTTACATTTATTTTCACACATTAAACCTTTGTGACATTTTGATGTAAGAAATTGATTTGTATTCTTAAAAGCACACTTTTTCTTTTTTGACACTGTTTTTTTGAGACTATATGCTAGAAACTGGCATATCCCTGGTCCCCTAACTTGGATTCCTTACTCACAGCTTCACGAACAGTTACATATTTTTCTGGGATGTCTTCAAGAATTTGTTTGCCAGAAATCTGGAAGCCACTTCAACTGAACCACGTCTTAATGATGCCACCCTTTGTTCCAATTTGATAAACATAATTGTTTATGTTAAGAATTTTCCAAATTATATTTTGGCATTATAATGTTCCTCGGTATACTTTTGGAATGTTCAATAAAATAAAGTTCCTAACTTCAACAGATTTAATTTTTCTTGGAGTAGTTTAAATACTTTTTGATATCTGCTTTTTTCTGATCTTCGTGTTCTTTTTGACGCTCCTCTGTCATATTTTCTTCTCTTTTGCAAGTGTCACTAACAAATGTCAACTGGTCTCTTCTGAGCTCACGGCAATGCTCTGAACCCAACTCATGTGAGCTCCCATCGTGCATGAAAGTACACCATTTTTAGTGATTCATTCAGACTCCGTGAACAAACAGAACACTTCTCTTCCTCCAAATTCGCATCTTGATCTCTTATATTGCCCCTGTGGTTTCTCCTTCTAAGCAACGTTCTCTAAACCGTTCCAAATCTTCTTCGCTATCAAATGTTGGTAAAATTGCAAGCGGAATATTCGTTGAGCTTAATACTAATCTCAGTTCAGTTCCAAATAGTGCTGTGTATGGACTTCTGCCTATGATTCGATGCTTTGAAAAGTTCTGCCACTGAACTTATCGGCAGCCTATTTACCAGTCTGTACTTCCATTGTCACCCATCCAGGCACGTAGCATGTTTTCAACATTTGTATTACAGCGCTCCACGCTTCCCTGTGATTCTGAATGTCAGCGTCTTCCATGCCCTATTTTACATTCGGGCCATATATTTAAAATTTTCTGGATGACATTAGCTGTGACCTCACGTCCATTGTCACTTTGCAAAATATGAGGTATTGCAAAGTCTAAAAAATTCTTCAGCAATTCCAATGCTACTTCAGCGGCACGATTTGTTTTCAAAAGGCGAAGAACACAAAATGTTGCTGCATGCTCTTGGTAGTAAATTAACCATTTGTAATCTCTGCGTGGAGTCAATTGGAAATCTATCAAATAAACTTGTCCACGAACATTAAACTCCTTTGTAGTGATCGATCGTACGACGATGTTTCGATATTGTTGAGACTTCTTTGAATTACACATTCTACACAGCAACAGAAGAATCTTGATAGCCGGTCTTGGTATATGAAATATATACTTTTCAGTGTTAACAACAATTTGTATTCACCTCCATAGCCTGTGGTGCGGTGATATTGAAGCAATGTATCAAAATATTCCTCAACAGGAAGTATTCCTCAACAGGAAATATTACCACAACAGGATCATCATTAGTTTTTCTTTTTTTAATCACACTTTCTTTTCACCAACCTCCATAGAAGCATATTTACTAGTCAATCCATACTGCTTGTTAGATTTATTCTTGTATGGATTTCTTGAATATAAAATTTCACGAACAGCTTCTTCTATGGTTGAAATAGCCAAAGGTTTTTTTAGTCATGTTGTCACTAATATTACTCTATTCTTTCTTTTAATCATTAAGTTTTACATTAAAAATAATAATTTCATCTTGATAGCTGCTTTCAGTATCAATGACCTGCACGTTTCCATTTTCTAACGTTGAAATCTCAGTATCAATTTCCATTTTACAAATAAAATAACCACACACAACGAAAACGAAAACGAGAAGAAAATGTAAAAATATTTGTACCTGAAAAGTTAAAACAAAACAGGTTGCCAACGCTACACGCACGCTAGAAGACAAGCTTGAACTGAGGTATGTCTGGTAAAATAAAGACGGGAACTTCTTTGATCTTGGTGACCTGGTGGTCTAGGAGTAAGGTGTCAGACTTCTGTGCTGGCGGCCGGGGTTCAATCCTCGGTCCTGGCATAGATTTATCTGATTACCAAACCCTTCCTTCACCTCTGACAAGACATCTTGTGAATGTGGGGAATGCCAGGCCTCCACCGTGGTTCGGATTCCACGTTAAACTGTAGGTCCTCCATTTCATCTCACAATCACCCTACCATTACATATTAGCGTAAGTGCGTATAACCCGAACGGGTAGTAAGACGCGGTGCTAATAATAATAATAATAATAATAATAATAATAATAATAATAATAATAATTCTTTGATCTTGGTCATGTTTCAACAGGCAAGTGAGCCATGTCTCCAAATGTTTTCGAGATACCTGCAGCTGAGCAGTCTTATTGCAATAAGACTGGAATAGACTACGCTGATCGATAAAAAAAAAAAGTAAATTTCTTAATACCCTAAAATTGTATAGGCTCGTTGAAATAAGCCTAAACATTATCAGCCTGAAAGAACCAAATAGTATAATTTTCTAATTAGCCTGTCTCATTGTAAAATGACGCAACCCTTTGCAATAAGCCGGATTTTTCAACTAGCCTTCGACATCTATACTTTTTTAATTTATTTTCCTACTGTGGCGCGAAAATAGGCAAGCTATTATTATTATTATTATTATTGTCGCGTCTTACTACCCGTTCGGGTTGTACGCACTTACGCTAATGTGTAATGGTAGGGTGATTGTGAGATGAAATGGAGGAACTAACTACAGTTTAACGTGGGATCCGAACCACGGTGGAGGCCTGGAATTCCCCACATTCACCAGTTGTGATTAATACACATCTTGTCAGGGGTGATGGAAGTGTTTGGCAAGCAGACAAATTTGTGCCAGGACTGAACCCCGGACTCCCAGCACAGAGGTCTGACACCTTAACCCTAGTCCACCAGATCACCAATTGGCAAGCTAGAGTTATTCTGAGTTGATTATTACACATGCGATCACAAACGTTGATAGCTTGGCTCGTAATTGCTGCGCATAACATTTTACCACCCATCCAAGCTATTCACGTATCTAAACAATCGGGGTGAGAATAAGAAGTTAGGAATTTAAATTAAATATAACCGAATTTATGTTTAGAGAGAATGAAAAATAATTTTAAAAAAACACCCATAGTACACCCAACTTGTATTTAATCCCGATCTCATCTAGCACTTAATCCGTACTATAGATCCGTATAGATTGTATTCAAATGACGAGAAAAAAAACAACCCTAAAAACATGCTAGTATTAGCAGTCTGTTTTATTGGTTTAGTCATTTGCGCACCTGCCTATTGAGTTAAGGAAGGGTCTCAGGTTTGATTTCTGGCACGCTATAAAATACATCGCTTGTGATAATGATTACTTGATTGCCAGGCGATTGAATGTTTTGGTAGGTCCATAGTTAAACTATCTTGTAAATTGTGGTTTTATTCAATGATTTGAATCGGAAAGTGCTAGTAAAATATCATACGTAAACATTAATATCACACAATAATTTTACAATGATCGAATTAAAATAACCACGTATATGAAAAAAACTACTCAATCTAAAATATTCATGCTAATAGTATAATCAAAGAATCGTTTTGAGACGAAAAACTATTGAGGTCAACTTTCTCGTCCAAGTTTCCTGACTTTTAGTAAAGTCCAGCGTAAGATAAGACGTTTTATGATTTTGGTTCATATCAACAGCTAAATGTCTTCGTTTTAGAGGCCTTAATTTATTTTTATAACATCAGAAACCTTGTCTTAATAGCTTTCATAGCCGGTTCAGTGGCCAAATTGTATAAGGCGTCACACTCGTGTTGGACTAGCCTGCGGAAGACGGGGAGATCGCTGTTTGAATCTGGGTCGGGTGTACTGAGGGTGGTTTTTCCTAAGTTGTTCCCCCCTCTGCTTCTAGGCAAATGCAAATAGATTACATCTAAAATGCTTCCTTGGTCATACATATTCCATTAGAGAATTTATCATACAATTAAATAGCCTGAACAGATATGAAGACACGGTGATTAGAAAAATCTTCATGCATTCACCGACTAATATAAATTTACTTTATTTATTTATTCGAGATATTTAATTTGTAACTTCCGATTCAAATGATTATATCGGCTCACGATAAATTCTATGAGCGAGAGCGAAAGGGCCCACCAATATTGCCGAGAAAGGTATTTTCCCATACCTCCCAGGGATTCTTTACACACCACTATCGACGTGAGACCAACGGCTTTACTTCCCCTCCAAAAGAAGTTCTGTTATGGATTTTTGATTGCTCAAGAAAAGTTAGTTGACCCCGGCTGTGTTTGAACCCACTAAGATTGGATGTTGAGGTGAGAACCTTAGCCCAAGACTACCGAGGTCAACAACTCAAATAACAATAATATAGATTGCATATTCGTTATTGAAAATGTGTAAACCTAGATTTAATAACTCTAGAAGTATATTATTTTACTTAAAACATTCTTTGGCAGAAGTAAAAAAAAATATGTCAAAAGGAATATACGTTAAAAAGTTGATCCATTTCCTTAAATCATTTTAAAATTTTAAATGTTTACGTGCGTCCTTGGTGCATAAGCTTTACATTTATGGAAACATTGTCTAAAGTAATCGCTTGACGTTTTAAATTTAAAGCACGTGCATGTGGTCCTTATATCTTTTAAACCAATGAAACGATTACTGTAACAACTAGTTTCATACTTTGTCTCCTTGAAGATTTCTGAGTTTTATATTATTTTATCTTGGTGCCAGGATTTCTCTTTCATTCTTTAAAAATAATATAATACTTTTGGTCGTACAGCTTGCTGAACTAGGATACATATTTATATAAGTTCAAGTACTTTTACTATTACTGTCCCACTTAAAAAAATTAATATCAGAATTAAAAATATTTTTGTTCTCATACTGTGTGTCAGTAAGACCATCTTGACTATTTGGATACATTCATCTATAGGGTAGGGATGAGTAAGATAAAAGTTTCAGCCCACTGTGAAGTGAAATGGAGGATTACAGTTTAACGTGGGATCCGAACCACGGTGGAGGCATGGCATACCACACATTCAAAAGTTGTGATTAATACACGTCTTGTCAGAGGTGAAGGAAGGGTTTGGTAATCAGATAAACCTTTGCCGGGACCGAGGATTGAACCCCGGGCCCTAGCACAGAAGTCTGACACCTTACCTCTAGACCACCAGGTAAACAATTTCTTGATTTAAAAAGTTTGTTAAATAATGCCACCTTGCTCATGACAGATATTCAGTAACTGTTGATATCAACATGTGAAGGAAATAAAACTATATGTTTGTATTGGAGCAATATTATTATTATTATTATTTAGCACCACGTCTTACTACCCGTTCGGGTTATACGCTGAGAAATATCTAAATTGTTTTGGCAAAACTAAATGTTTTGCCATACATCTATATAAACACAGGTTTTTCCTCGCATCCCCTTCCATTCTACCTTAACGTGCACTTTCTGAACCAATCAATTAAATCAGTGCACGACTTACAAACTAGTTTATATTATAACAGAAACAGCCTCATATCTTCTTTATGTTAGTTCAGCACTGTTAAAGGGGAAGGCTCAATTTATCAACTAAATATCTTGAAGCAGTGATGAGAATAGAACCCGGTTTCCTTGACTCATTCGTGAGAATACAATTATACGTATTTACATGGGCGGATAGAAATACGCGGGGGTGGGGAAGGTAGGACACGCTCGTGCGTGCACGTGCGGGCACACACACACACACACGCACGCACACAAAGCCTTTACAGTTAAAAAAAACTTGGTGTTTGCCAACATAATTCTGGTTTCGGTACATCCCCTTAAAAGTGTTGGACCCCGTTGACATTGTCTGACCACGACACGTCACCAACATCACTCCGATAAATTCGAGTTGAAAAGCACGTACACTACACTGACCATACACATAGGGTCGGAGCCGGCTTATAAAATAAAGACGAAAAAAAAACAATTTTACGACTAACATCTAAGTGAAATAAATTGCGAACTTTTTTTTGTTTGTTTGTGTGGATCTTCTTTATTTGGTTTTTATTCATCCCTTTTCTTGAGTCCTCTTTCTCTTCGGCTTCAACAACAAGCTAGGATACTATGGTTTGATACTGGATAGATTGTGTTTGGTAAGAAAAAAATAAATACGGTTGAGGGGTCTTGCCATGGTAGTTACGTGAACTAAACGTCACTATCGTCTGTGGTCTGGTTGGCTGGTGTTGATCACGGCTATATGTTACATTTTTTCATTCTCAGTTTCTAATTTTTCCTCCGCGCAAATAAGTATGATACGTATATCTAGTTCAATTTGTTTCGGGTTTGCCAGTGTATAATATATTAAGAATTTTGAGTAAATATCTCCGTTTTTAAACAATAGAGCGAGAAAGTTTGTGCGGAATTCCATAACATTTATTTTTGATTGTGACCCTAGACCGTTGCCCTAAAATTAATGGTAGTTACTTTATACTTACTTAATTACTATAGTTTGGACTTATATGTTTTGATACGTTTATGCACAAACTTGTATCTTAACAAGTATACGTGGCTCAACTGTAATGTTATTAAATTTAATAAATCTATATCTTTTATAATTCTCCCGGTCAATGATTGTGGTCCAATCCACCTGTGTGCTTATGGAATTATTCGTCTCGTATCCCAATTGTAATGCTCAGATTATTGAAATATAAATAATATAGTAATAACAATACTTGTTCATTTAATTTTTTTTATTTTCCTTTATTATTATTATTATTATTATTATTATTAGCACCGCATCTTACTACCCGTTCGGGTTATACGCACCTACGCTAATGTGTAATGGTAGGGTGATTGTGAGATGAAATGGAGGACCTACAGTTTAACGTGGAATCCGAACCACGGTGGAGGCCTGGCATTCCCCACATTAACAAGATGTCTTGTCAGAGGTGAAGGAAGGGTTTGGTAATCAGATAAATCTTTGCCTGGACCGAGGATTGAACCTCGGCCGCCAGCAGATTTTCCTTTATTAAAGTGCTATCTAACTGTCAAGACCTCTAACATTAGCTCTAATAATATATTAGAATGTTATCAATTTTCCTCGCGGAAAAGAATGTTTGTATTTTATAAACTGTAATTCTTAATGTATTTAAAAAAATTCTCATTGATAATTTTTTTTTTAACTACCATTATAAATTAACAATGGTTTGATGGAACTTTGACACAAAAGAGTCCATTAACTTTCAAAAATACGAGCACATAATATTACATTAAATCTTTCTAGAAACAGGAGATTTTAAGCCCATGAAACTTATAGCTAATGACACATCTCTTTATATAAACAAAAGAAAGCTAAGAATAAAGGGAAGCCATGGGTAATGAGAGGCCGAGTAAGAAAAATAAGAAAGTAGACAGATGGAAAAGGGGGATGGGTGGGTATAAGATGAAAACCACAAATGCTCTTACACTTGGTAAAATTATTCCAAATCTTCCATATTTTACAGATATCAGTGTATTAAGGGACATTTAGGGAAAAATAAACTCTTCTCCAAATTATTTTCCACTGCGTCTTGCTACCCGTTCGAGTTTTACGAAACATATTTGTTTCCACATTAATTTGTGTTATTTAAAATGCACTTTTTGAACCGACTTATTATATCAGCATACGATACTTTTTACTGTCGAGAGCGAAAGTTCTTACCAATTTTGTCGGAAAAGGTATCTCCACATATTTTCCAGGGTTCTTTAACATGCCACAATTGACAGGGGACCGACGGCCTTACTTCCCCTCCAAAGGAAGTTGTGCTACTTATTTTTATCGCTCAAGAATAATCCGTTGACCTCGGCTGGATTTGTACTAATGATCATCGGTTCTTAAGGTGAGAACTTTACCTCAAGGCCACCGAGGTAGACTCGCATATATATTAATTACGCTAATTTGCTAAAGATAATGAAGATTGAATTTACAAACATTTCCCCCGTATTTGCGTGAAGCAGAGGAATATGAAATTATTTTAGTAAAACCACCATTTCTACACTATTCTATAATTAAAACCCGAATCTACTAGTTTTAATTAAACCAGGCTGATAGAATTATCCCTTTAGACGATGTGTCTATCAGTTAATTCAAAATAGAACAAACTTGTGTTGTCAAATTCGATTTTTTCAAGGTTTAAAACTAAATCATCTTTGATTTAAAGATGTTTACCAAATCTCAAAATTATTAAACTCATGAAAGAACCCGATATTATATTTTAAGGGAGTTATTTAAAACAACTGGACAAATACACTTCACTTATCCTGAAAAGTAGCAAGCACACCTTGCATGTTACAACTATGGTATAGCTTATAAGATAGGGCCATAATGCAATCATTCAAGGTGGTTATCTTTCAGTATATTAAATTAAATACATGTTAAAACACTAAAAATGAATGTGTCAGAAGCAAATTATTTAAATGATTCCTCACTTTATCATTTCTATAGTTTAATTTTCATAGGAAGTTAGCTTTAATTTGCTAGATCTTCTTTCAAAAATGTATTAATCAAATATTACTATATGTAAATATCACTTTAATATATATTATCAATACCTATATGGTGGTGGGGCTAATGCTCCAGATCTTGATCATTCGACCTTATATTACCCCTGCTCTCCTGGCTTATGGAGGAATTCATTTCTTAGGTGGGGACACCATTAATTTCACTATCCCCAGATTGTAGGATGATACGTGAGAATGATGACGGTAGAAAGCAAAGGGGACCTACAGTTTAACGTGGGTTCCAAACCACGGTGTGGGCCTGGCATACCACACATTCACAAGGCGTGAAAACACACACTTTTCCAGAGGTGAAGGAATGGTTTGATAATCAGATAAATCTCTGCCAGGAATGGGATTCAAGCCCCGGATCCCTAACAAGAAGTTTGACACCTTACCCCTAGAGGGCCAGGTATCCTCAATACCTATATAATAATACAGTAAAATGTTATCAATGTTGATAGTTAACAAATTTTATTTTATTTTTCAAAATTATCTTCCTACCAGAATCCTACTGTGGATGCAGGCCTATGTAAATATGTTTAAAATTAGATGACACATGTTTATGTAATGGCTACAGTCATATTGCACCTTAAAGGTATGAAGTGAGTTCAATTTGTATCTGAACGAAGTTTACATATTTAATGTCGTAATCTTGTTGGTTCGTCGTTACAATTTTCATATTAATGTGGGAGCGTTGGAGACACATATAGTTTTATTTTGTTCAAATGGTGTCATCAATTGTTTTTGAATATCTGTCGTGAGCAAGTTAAGATTTAATGATAAACTTTTTAATTGACGAAGAAAAGTTTATATTAAATTCCAGAACATCCTTTACATATATTAAAAAACTATTGATATCACCATATTAAGAAACTTAAGCATTGTTTTTGTACTGTAGCAATATTTTATTTATTTAGTAAAAAAAAATCATTCTATAAAAACTGCCAAAAACACCCTTTATCGTGTACCCTACACTCCCACAAAAATTAATGACAACTCAAAATTAGTATATTGGAGTATTTCACATTTTCAAATTAAAGTGTAGATTATCTGGGGCTGGTTGCACCTTTGTGGTTAAATTATAATTTTATGTGATTGTTTGAATTTGCTTGATAAGAAATTCTAGTAGTAAATTTTTACTTCAATTTATTTCGATTGTATATATTATATTTACGACCTGGTCAATTTATTTTGCAATCGCTTATTTTCTTCCAAGTGTTTCCTGAAACATAAATAATATCGTTGAAAGTATCCGAGGAAACATTGGGCTACTTTCTTCGCATATATGTACAAGTTGTATAGAGATATTAAAAAAATATCATATCGGTAATAAAATATTATTACTTCTAAATTTATGGTGTGTTTTAATTGTAGGGTTGCTGCGTTGTGCAGTATCAAAACATGAAATATTCAAAAGGTTCCTTTATATTTTTGTAGTAAGAATAACTAATATTACGCCTCCCAATTATACTAACTAATATCTGGAATATAATCTGGGCAGTTGAACTCCAATAATAAACAGTCTCGTAAATCTTTCATTAAATTGTACAAGCGAGAAAGATTAACACTCGATTGGAACACATGTAACAACGTTGTAACTTTGACCATTAAGAAAGGCACTCATGTTCATATTTGAAAGTATAAAGAAAATTAATTAATATATATGACAATATTAAAAATCCTCGGTAAAATTAATTGCCTGTAGCCTGAACCAATATTGTAAAAACACTCGTTTGTTATCATTATATCAATTTCTGAGATGAATTTAATGTGCAAAAATGATAATTATATTTTGGCTAGCTATATAATTCTACATTCGAGGAAATTTCTAGTATAGCAACCCTCAAGATAATGTTTAAATTATTATAAACTTGTAAGGGAGGAATTCAAAATACCGTATTCAAGGGGCTGCTATTAAAAACTTGAGTTGCGAGGGAAAGCGTGTAAAGGCCAGTATTTTTTCAGTTTTCATAGCATTATTTTTACAAAATAAATAGATAATTGTGCCTGATAATACATTTAGTTTGATTTATCACACATGATAGTATTTACAGTTTTAAAATATATGTAATCGGCAAATTGGTATTTGATAATAACATTTTTATATTAAGAGCAAGGGTTATCCTATCATCAATGTCCAGGATTATAATTACAAGCTTTTAATAACTGAATTTTAGAAGATAAAATAAAAACAGTCATTGATTTGTATTGTTAGTGAATCAATTTCTTTACTCGTTGAAACGTTCCCGCCGATGAACTACAATCAATGATGTTACAGCCATAGGCGCCCATAATTGGGTGATAGTGGGGGTTCTAGCTCCCTTATCACTCTGCCATATTTACATTTTTTTTATGAAAAAATAAAATTTCATGTTTGTAATTTGGCTGCAATTTTCTATCAACAGCTTAGAATAATCAATATCTAAGTTAACAAAGATAAAGCTTTTAAAATTTATATTTCTTCCCATTCCTTCTTCAACAGCTTTATTTTCGTTTTGTTATGTTCAATAAACTTGTGAAAAATATAAAGTTACTTTCAATGGGTTCAGCTACAGCCAAATTTTATCTTTTGTTAATTTTTCAGAAAAAAAATATTTTTGATTTTTGATTTTCATAATTAGCTCAGAATTAAGTTCAAATGCGCTTTAAAATCCCCTCCCGCAAGGTTAAGTTCATGAAATCTTCTCTCGAGGAGGGGCAAATGGGACTCCAATACGCTCCCCATTTGGAAAACACAACATGGGCGCCCTTAATCACAGCCACACCACCACGTAGTTTGGAGTGGCAAATAATTTTTCCTTGTATAATTAAAAGGAACAATATTTGCCCGACTGAAATGTAGAAAACATTGAAGAGAAGTCATGGGCGACAAGCGGTTTAAGTCACTCTGTATGGACACTTTCTGATGAATTTTGCAGTTGTGACTAGGCTGCTTTTATCGCACCGTCTAGCATACCCCTGTTTGACTTTTGTATTAGCGACTTTTTTAGCTGGGGTCCAAGTGGTAAAAATCTTTCGTCTGGCCTTAGCCTAATGAGTGTCATGTGTGCTGTTTCCCATTTTAATTTATTTGAGGTGCTTAACGTGCACTTTTTAATAATAATAATAATAATATTTAGCACCGCGTCTTACTACCCGTTGTGCACTTTTTTAAACCAACTGATTATATCAATAACTGACTTATAAAATATCTTGAATCTAGACCATACATAACATCCAGCCCTCAGACTTTAATTCCTAACTAGGAAAGGGGAAATTCACATTCCACCGATGATACATTTTTCAGCCATGCCAGTAATAGAACACGGGACACTTAGCTCAATAGATATACACGCTATTGAATGAGATGTGTTGTTACACCAAACTAAGTAAAAAAAAGGACTGGTTAGAACAATTATTTTGAGTATCTGTATCACAAGCCCCTGGCAGCAACCTCAAGAATGAAACTAACAATCTCGGCTAAGTGTACCAAACCCGGAGCGATTTTCTTGGCTGACCTTTCGACCCTAAACATAATGCCTCATAGCTGCCTTGGCTCCAAGAGAGTGGTATATTATGTTTGGAAAATTACGGTCGGGGCAACGTGACCCTTAAGACACACTGTATCGACTATCCCACTGTTCAGAACAATACCCTACAACGTAAAGAGTCGTGAGGTACGAATGGTTACAGATGGTATCTTCAGAATGTATTGAGTTGTTAGAACCATTCGTAACTTACGTGTGGTCTGTTAACAAATTCTCACAAAGAATATGGTGAATATATTGCAGACATATTTCAGAAAATGATCGCATAGCTAAATCTAGCCATATTTTTTCAACGCGCTATTTAAACATATATCTTAGTACGTTCTGATACCGGTAATGCCGTTGAATTTAGGATGATAGATACCCTACGATATAGAGCGTTCAGAAGAATTGTAAAAAACATATAATTTATAAAGGATTAACATATTTGAGAAAATATAATAGTATATTTTTTAATTTTGACTAGTCGGTATTTAACATACTTTGGTAAAATTTTAATAATATCATTAGTTTGAGGAAATACATTAAATTTATTGACAGAGTGGAGCAAGCTCTTGCTTTTTACTCAACCGTTTGGCGTTTCTCTGTCTGTTTATCCCCCGGTTACTGCCAAATGATGGGACCAGTTTTAACAAAATTTCGCAAGGACATTCTTTGAGCCCAAGCAAAACGACCTGTATTTTTATTTAATTTTTACACATATTGTGAGACTTATTCCTCGAACAATGTGAATAATGTCTACTCTTTATGAATATAATACACTTTTGAATACAGTATGAATTTGTTTTCTTACTAACTTGATCATAAAGCAAAAATTTAAACTTTAAATACAAAGAGATAGCTTAAGATTATTAAAATGAAAATAGCATAACAATATAATTCCTTGCATGATATACTTAGCAACATTTTAATGGGGGAAGCAAGGTCTACCTTTTACTAAACAACTACTTGTAAAATCTCAATATTTCCTATTGTATTTTCACAAATTAGGAGTTTTCATGTATTTATTTTAAACAGATTATTTGGTTCTTAAAATGTGTTGTTTTGTTCTCTAAAATTACGTGACTGCCCAAGTAAAACAATAGCTTTAACATAAATAAATAATACGATAAATTTATTTTCATTTTAAATGTGAAAGTATTAGTTTTTTTTTATCACAATTGTGAACTTGAATAATTTTAATCAAACATTCTTACTATTGACTCTACTCTTCTTCTGCTTAGCTAATCTCCTCGACTTTACCACCAGTTTATAGTGTTTTTCAAAACGCTCAAGACATTCAGACACACATACTTATATACACCATCTTTATATAAGAAAAGAATATTGCATACATAAATTAGCATACTGTGCATTAAACTATGTAAGTCAAAATTAAATTCAAAATATATGTTTACAGAATTTCATAAATATATCGAAATACCTACGAAGCTTTAACAAACAAATAGGTCATAAATATTCAACCTGTATGCCATGCGAACACATTCTCTTCTTTGATATTTGACTCCAAAAGCATTACATTCTACACTATAACGCACTGCATGAACTGTTTAAATGGAATCAAAAATATAAGTTCTTAAGTTAAGTCTATGCATGTGCACAAAGGTATCAGTCTATCCTTGTATATTTTGTCGGTGATGTGGGAAGGGGGTCAATTTTAGAATCTAGGGCAGGTATGCTAGTAGTTTTTAACTCTCCCTCCACGCAAACACAAGCTCACTCAATTATTAGTGGGAATATTTGAATATTACATATCGGTATATAGACGGGGAGCACAAAACAGTGTTATAAACTTTAAATTTGAATGAAAGGTACTAAGTGCCTCAAGTGGAAACGAAATAGCATTGCTGCCAATATTATAATTGAATTAATTGAATGAACTGCCTCAAATGGAAACGAAATAGCATTGCTGCCAATATTATAATTGAGTTAAGTGCATTAATTGCCTCAAGTGGAAACGAAATAGCATTGCTGCCAATATTATAATTGAATTAAGTGTATTAATTGCCTCAAGTGGAAACGAAATAGCATTGTTGCCAATATTATAATTTAATTAAGTGTAATTATTAATCACAACTTTTGAATGTGCGGAATGCCAGGCCTCCACCATGGTTCGGATTCCACGTTAAATTGTAGGTCCTCCATTTCATCTCACAATCACCCAACCATTACACATTAGCGTAAGTGCGTACAACCCGAACGGGTAGTAAGACGCGGTGCTAAAATAATAACAATAATAATAATAATTAAGTGTATTAACTGCTTGAAGTGGAAACGAAGTAAAATCCAATTTTCATATAAATAACCTTATATGAGAGTTAAAAAAGCTACTAGAACAGCTCTCACCTATTCATGAGAAAAGTCATATGCCCTACAATTGTAACTTTTGATAAATATTATCAATACCTATAAAATAAATTTATTTATATAGTAAAATGTTGTAAATGTTAATAGCAAAAAAATGTGTTTATATTTTATAGAAATTTCTTTCAATCAAAATCCTTCTATACTCAAGCGTTGTCACGTTAAAAATAAAATGAATCAATAAAAATAGTTAAAATAAATAATTAATAATAATAATAATATTTAGCACCGCGTCTTACTACCCGTTCGGGTTATACGCTTTTAAGTACTAATTACGCTAATGGAATTGGGAAGGTTGAATTAGAGGAAATGAACCCGCATTTGCGTGGAGGGAGAGTGGAAAACCATTTGGGGAAAACCACCCCAGTTCACCCGACCGAGACTCGAACCTCGATCTCCCCGTCCTCAGAAGTCAAGCTCAACACGACAAGCGCGTTAGCCAACTACGCCACCGAGGCTTAGGCCTATTGGTGTTATGAAAATTACCAAGGAAGTCTGCTAATTATTATAGTGACTTTTCATTCATCTCAATACAAACCACTTGGGTATAGTTGTAGTGAAAATAATATATTGAAGTTCGGGTTACATCATCTTTCTTCGGTGTTACTTGACTCTACAGTGTTGAAGAGTAAAGATAGCGGAGCTGAGGGTGCAGCTTCACGCTTACGAGGGAGTCAAGTTTAAAACAATGTTCACGTTATACAACATTAATGTACGAAATGGGTCCAGAGAAAGTGTGTATAACGAAAATGTATTTAAAGTGAGGCATTTACCTATCCATCTACCGTTCGTTTACCTTGAAAGGTAGAAAGCATACCTTGCATGGTTCAACTATGATGCAGTTTATAAGATAAAGGCCATAGTGTAGTACGTGAAGGTAAGACTGATCTTCTAGGGTAATAGGAGTATACTGCATTGCAATCGTCATTTACGGGTATAATGGACTAAAATAACACGTTCATAACACAATAACCAGTGTAGGCCTTACTTTTTGAAAATAGATAAACATATTGATTACTGGACACGGTTTTTAAACATAGGGTAATTATAACAATCCCATGAAAGCAATTAATTACAGATTATATACAGTTTAATATTCATTTAGTCACAAAATGTAAGACTATAGCACATAGAAACTAAGCGAGCCATGTTTGAAAACAAACTGACGACAGTCACACCGACATTAAAGTAGTTATTTTAAGCAAGTGTCTGCCATTTGGTGAATGGTGGCAATGGGAATATGTCTGTACTCGCGAATGAAGGTCCTTTTGAAGGGGTACGACTGTTTATGGATTTAGGGTGGTTATTTTTTTAGCACCACGTCTTACTACTACCCATTCATGTTATACGATTATCTATTAATCACGCTAATGGTTTTAAGGACGAGGAAGAATAAAAAGTGTACTAGCATTTGCGTGGTGAGAGAATGGAAACTCATTTAGGCAAAGAACAACCTTAGTATATCCGACTGAGATTCGAACTTTGAACTCACCGTCATAATTATTCTAGTGTATTGCGAGAGTAGCGTCTTAGACCATGAGGCTAACGCAACGGCTTGTAGCGTAATTAAGTGATGTTTAGCTTCCGATATCGTATCGTGATGTGGCACCTAAGAACGATGTTTTATATATTGTTTAGTTGCATTTTTTCAGTGTTTGTATTATAGTGAGTGATTTTAATTAATTCTAAGATAAACACAACCGCCAAACCCAAGGTAAAGTAAGGTTAACTTATGGTAGGATGATTAACTTACAAATACAAACATTTTTTTTTTTGCTGTCATTATTGATACCATTATACTATATTATTGTTACTTTACTATTTATAAAAAGTGACACCCGTATCTTACATGATTTAATTTATGAACATATGAAAATAGACTTGATAATTTTTGTTACTACCAAATACTGTTTTTCCCAACGTACCCCTATTAACGTTAACTTACGATTTAATGGAATGAAAAAAAAGAGCACAATTTCCTCAAAATAACTATGTTTCCCTTTTTAAAAGTGATTTATTGTATCGTAGAAGATTTACGCAGTGCATTCTAGTATAGGTAGAACTATACAACTTCATCGAATACATGCATGCATGCAAAGTATTCCTCATAAAGTGTTGTTGTGTGGGGGAGCGGGGGAGGTAATAATTCTAGGTATGGGGCAAATTGCCCGCTTCCATCCTCTGTTGGAAAAGAATCCCGCATATGATGTGGGAGGAAAGGCGGGATAGGGATTATATTTACACTAGAACTACGGCTGTGTTTTAAGCTGGCTGTGACCTTGGTGGAGAAAAAAAAGTCTTCATATCTATATTCTCGTCATTTTATTTCATCCACGTGCGGAATATTTTCCCCTGTGAAGAAATATGGCCGAATGTCGTAGACGACTCACATTTTGACTCAGAAGAAAAGTTTCTTTGTTTTTTGTAAGATATATGGAAGTTCTGGAATAAACTTGGTGGATGTCTTCAACCATTATTTTCATTAGAGCAACAACTATATATCTCTTTCTAAGATACAGTATATTAACATATATGTAGCTAGAAAACTTTGTTTATTAAAACATAGATTTTCTTTTTTTTCTTTTTGGTGCAGTTTAATTAGTTTGCACCTATCAGGGAAGTTTCTATCAAATCTTCAAACAAATGATGATTAATATTATTATTATTAATAGCGCCGCTAATTACTACCCGTACGGGTTGCACGCACTTACGCTAATGTTTAATGGAAGGGTGATTGCGATATGAAATGAAGAATATACAGTTTAACGTGGAATCCGAACCACGGTGGAGACCTGGCATTCCCCACATTCAAAACTTGTAATTAATACACGTCTTGTCAGAGGTGAAGGAAGGGTCTGGTAATCAGATAAATCTGTGCTGGGATCGAGGAGTTAACCCCGGACCCCCAGCACAGAAGTCTGACACCTTACCCCTAGACCACCAGGCCACCCGAGGGTGGGTATTAACAGATATTAAAAGCTTTGCGAATTATTTTAGTTTGATGGTTGGAAATGATAGCAGGTGTCTGAAAAGATTATAGATTGTACTACTTTCTTATAAACGTAAGCTATAGTGCCAGGAATGACTATAAGCATATACACAGGAGGAATAAGAGTATCAAAATATATTTGTATTGTCAAAAAGTTTCTTCCTATCAGAAAGATGAGTGAGGTAAACTATATCAATCGTAAATTAATGAATATCTTTGTGGAGGGAGGAAGGTAGTGGCGCACCCAGGTAAGGAGGTAAATATGGCAGTTGCTTCCCTAATCCTAGACCTCAAATTATTTTTCTAAAATTTTCCAGCAAAGGGCCACTCCAAATCGCTTCTAGAGGGATCCAATTTTTAAAAACGTGCTGGATTAAGACCCTACCAAATGGCTTCTATGTTAATTAAATTTTGAAAAAATTTTCAGGACAAAATTATTTCAAAGAACTTCTAGATCATCAATTTAAAAAAAAAATCTTGAGGAATAAAATACCTTATAAAGAGAACCCATTAAACTAAACATGGTCAAGGACTACTCCGAATGTGTAGCGAGACTTGCTACTAAAAAGATTGTAATAGCAACTAGGGGGGCGTTTTAAGTATTACGTAAGCATCTTTGGGGTGAATGGTGTCAGAACAATGCTTACGTAAGACAGAGAAAGACGGGAAAATTGACGGAGGGTGCATCGCAAGCCGCTTAGACTTCGGGCAGTAATGAATATGCCGAGTGTCTAAATGAGTAAGAAGTGGAGAATCCTAAGATTGAGTGACCCAGCCCCTTCAAATATAAACATAATAATTAAAAGTGTCGAGATGTGGATTCAAGGATCTTGGTCATCGGATTAAATGGAGTTTAGGTTGTTTTTTTATAAATTTAATATTCATATATTCACTAAATTTTTTTTTATAATTTCAATTAAAAGTATATTAATTTTTTTAACTCTTATAGTGTTATAATTTGTTTTAATTTTACTCATTAAATAAATTTAAATTAATTGTATACCTGTGTTAATTGTAAATTATTTCGCAATATTAAAATACACGTATTCTATGTCAATAATTACCAACAATTTATAAATTGCAAGATTTTTTTTATCATCGCGTCTTACTGCTTATTCAGGCTATTGCATGGCATTTTTTTTATATTCCTGTAAACAAATGAAAAAAAAAGTTGACAAATCTTACGTAAGCAAGAGGGGGGCGTGGAGGGTAAGGCATCTGCTTATTTTTATTTACTAAAAGGGGGAAGGGTTACTAATGGCCAAAAATGTTCTTAAGTAATACTTGAACGCCCCCCCCCCCCA
>CABFOV010001052.1:92893-138010 GCA_902141375.1 Timema poppense
ACAAACTTTTTTTTTTTTGATCACATCTCACTAACCATCTGACCATCTGGGCTATCCGCATGTTCAAATTAACTAGATAGAGAATATAATTTAATGGAAATGTGCCCAGTTTAGCGTGAAGAGAGAGAGTGAGAGAGTATAAAGCCATTCAGGAAAAAATCATCCGGAATTAAAAACTAATGACTTCTCGTCACAATATAGCCCGATCAGACGCCTTTTTCCGTATGCCCACCAGTGCGAGTAATGGTTCACCCTATATCTAAAAAATTCCGGGAATTTATTTTAAATCGCTCTACTTTGTCATCTGAATAGCAGCCATTTCACCACAATGGTGGTCGACTAATAAAAATTCAAAAGTGGGACTGCTTCCTTTTTTATTATTGAGAAAACATTCTAGATATAATCTTCCGACGCCAAAGTATTTCTTGATTAAATATATATATATATATATTTTACAATTTTATATTCTTTCCTTTGTTGTGTGATTTAATGTTTTGGTTTCATTGCATATTAAAAAATAATTACCAAGCATATTTTTGATCCAAGTTTTAACATTTACCAACGTATATTACTATTATTATTATTATTAGCACCACGTCTCACTACCCCTTCGGGTTATACGCACTTATGCTAAAGTATAATAGTAGGGTGATTGTGAGATGAAATGGAGGACCTACAGCTTAACGTAGGATTCAAACCATGGTGGAGGCCTGGCACTGCACATATTCACAAGTTGTGATTAATACACGTCTTGTCAAAGGTGTAGGAAGGGTTTGGCAATCATATAAATCTGTGTCAGGACCGAGAATTGAACTACGGACTCTTATTACGGAAGTCCGACACCTCACCCCTAGACCACCAGGTCACTTAACTTATAATAGCTTGCTTAAAATACTGGGTTCACGTACGAACTGAGTTTTTTAGGCATTCTACTTCGATATAGGTTAACAATATACCTATTTTTTTAAATTATATAGCACGTATCGGTGGGAATGTGCATAAAGGCGTAATATTGTCTTACCTTGGTTGTAGATAGATGAGAATTTAGAGTTCAAGTCCCGGATGTACACCATAAATCTTACTGAAGAGGTTTATACTGAATCTTTTTTTCTACCTTCCCTCCATGCAAATACACTTTTGTATACTTCCTTTAAAGTCTACCTTTCTACTCTCCATCTTATAAACGTAGGCCTAATTTATTAGAACTGCACACCAAGTACAACTTTTTTTACCTATTAAATTTTTAACAGTGTGACTAGATTCTTTTATTTTAGATTTAAATTGAACAGATTGTATTTTACACAGTCCAATTATCATATGGAGAAACCTTATCTGACAGATATAAAAGCTAATAGGTCCACGTTCACTCACTTATTCATAAGTCAAATCCTGTGAACCTCAGCTTTCTTTTTTTATACATAAAGCTAGTAAAAAAAATTCAAAATTCTATCAATTTTGACCGTAAAAACTGATTAGTGGATTTTACTCAAAAGTAATGGACTGAGCGAGATAGAATGTCGAATTAACCCGAGTCTGAAAATATAATTCTAATTATTTTATAATATCTAAATATTTTTTTGTTGAGGCCATCCATAAGGTAGGTTACACCCCACAAAGTATGTGGCCTGCAAAAAAACTTTTTGGAAATTGAAAACTTATTTCTGAAAACCTAAGAAATGTGGCCTATTTTTCGAAATAATCGAAAGAAGAATAGAATATAGTTTATGTGTGTTTAAAAAATAGCGTACCCCTAATCGTAAACATAACTCAGCGTTTACACGGTGGGGTGTGATTCACCGAGACCCCCTTGTATTAAAATATATTATTGTATGAGTAAACTATACAAAAAACCAAATAATATTAGTGTAAAGGCAATATTCAATCCGTCAATATATAGAGTGGCCCCCTGACTATCTGTCACTCACGGAACTGGGACATGGTCGGAACATAAAAAGGGTCGGATAGTAAAAATAGCAACAAAAAAAACCTTTCCTTTAACACAATAAACAAGTAAAAACGTGAAATATTATGGTTATATAAAAAACATTAAAGGTTTTATATTTTACGATATACAGTCTACAATTTAATAAGGCAACACAAAACGAAATATTTGATCAGAAAACATAGCTTTATTGCTAGTGAAAAAAGTCTGAAATATTTTTCGGTTTTAAAGACGACATCCTAGCGTCGAAGTAAGATGCTGGTTCATATACTGAAGAGCCATATCAAATGCTTGTTTAGCCGGAGTGGAACGGTCGAATATGCCGAGGAGACAGAGATTCAGAGGTCGGATGTGGGAGGGTCCACCCACTGTATTTTTATTTTGTTCGCACTCAAGTGACATACCAATTCAAGTGAATATTTCAGTAGAAGTGCATAAAAATCTATTTGAATACTTCAAAACACGTGTGTAGACCAATTTGACTTAATTAACAGCCGTTGATTTACCACACTAATTTGATTACTACTAAGGGCCAGTTTCATAGTCAAATTTAGTACGCCTCAAGTGCGGCGCTACACTAAATACAAGACGACACCTACCTAAACTTAATGGAATGGGCCATTCTCGCATAGGAAACTGGCTCATTCCATTCTGGTTTACGTAGGTGTCGTCATGTACTTAGTGTAGCGCCGCACTTGAGGCCTACTAAATTTGAATATGAAACTGGGACCAAGTGAATATTTGAGTCTTTCAACCTAAGGTTTTAGAAAACCACTTTATTACTCTAACAAACGAGAATATACAACCGTTTGATTACTTAAAAATGCCCATTTAACTAATTCTACATTAGTATATGGTCATCTGTTTCACCAACGTGAATTTATACACATTTGACTACCTGATAAGTTTTGTATCGATGTTTACCAAACATTTCAATACACGCGCCTCAAAAGTCTATTTGACGTTTTAACAGACACGTATGTAATCAAAATCATCACATTCATTATCACTGGATGTTTCCAACTCTGGGGATCGTCTGTCCCATCCTCCTCCATTCCTGTCGATCACATAAAGCTTCGCTTTCTTCCACGTGTCTCCAGTCCACTTCTTTAGCCTCTATGTCCTTCTGCGCTTAGTCCATCCATCTCGTCCATGGTCTTCTAATAAGTCTTCTACCCATTTCCTTACGCTGTAGAGATTTCTTAGGCATTCTTTACTCCTAGATACTTATCTCATGCCCTAACAACTGCAACCTTTTCCTTTTAAGCGTATCTTCAAGTGATACTACCTCTAGTTCATTCCTAGTTGTTTCGTTTCTTATTCTATCTCTTCTTGTAACATTCTCAAAACCTCTCAGTAACCTCATATCTGCAGCCTGCAATATGGTTAAATCTCTCATTCGTGTCCAGGTTACAGAGCCATACGTCAATATTGGTTGATAGTACGCATAATACAGACGTGTATCGACACCTATGTGACTACTTCAACAGACATTTAATGTTACACATTAGAATTACAAAAGTAGTTCCCGACTGCTTTTTGAGTAAAGCACTATCTAAGATAGCGATTTTAAATCTTTTTCAACTCACAGTGTTGATTATTAATTTATTATTAGGGGGATCATCATCATTCCTAGGATTTTTACCTAAGTGTTTAGTTATTCAATCAATAAGATTTCAAATTCATATAATAATATTAACTATTATGGCAATATGCACCTTAATTACACTTTTATCCTCTAATAATTAGTTACTCCACTTTCTTAACTAACTTAGCTCAGTTCAAATGAAATTTCTTAATTTTCATTGACTCATATAACAATATATTAACCGCTATTACTTTAATCTACCTAGTGGGGTTAACTTTTATTACTTGTATGATTAACATAAAATAAATGATTAAGTTAAATAAAATAGTAAAATTCAAAGTTTTAAATAAGGTTTAATCTAAAAGCCTTAGCCGCTTAACGATTATTTACTACTTCAGATTTGCTTTCTAATACAATTTTATTAAGGCACTAAAATTTTCAAGGAACACCACCAGTTTTTCAATGAAAGATTATATGTTAAAAATAACTATTATTAGGGTTGTTCTTAAAATCTCAATAACTAAAATTTTAACAATAGTGCTATTTAAAAATTAATATTGATAGTTGATATAAAAATATATTTATTTTTACCACACAGTATTTTTATCGCTCGTCGCTTCTTTTCAATCTTCCCCCAAGATCCCGTGGCACACCCGCTGACCCTTCATGAAATATAAGTGTGTCGTGGCATACCGGTAGAAAAACAGTGGTGTAGGAGTTCAAAACAAAAAATTAAGAATGTATAAATTTGGATGTAATTATGATGATGCATACCTAGTCACCCCGTTCCCTTATGGGGTAGGCAATAAACTATGAAATTATCTAAAAAAAAATAACAACTCCATTCTTAATCCATCCTTACTAACTTTCTCCACACTTGCCTATCCTGGCATCCTTACTAACTTTCTCCACACTTCCCTATCCTTGCATCCATACTAACTTTCTCCATACTTCCCTATATTTGCATCCATAGTAACTTTCTCCACACTTCCCTATCCTTGCATCTATAACTAACTTTCTCCACACTTCCCTATCCTTGCATCCATACTATCTTTCTCCATACTTCCCTATATTTGCATCCATATTAACTTTCTCCATACTTCCCTATATTTGCATCCATAGTAACTTTCTCCACACTTACCTATCCTTGCATCTATACTAACTCTCTCCACACTTCCCTATCCTCGCATCCTTACTAACTTTCTCCACACCTCCCTATATTTACATCCTTACTAACTTTCTCCACAACTTCCCTATCCTTGCATCCTTACTAACTTTCTACACACTTCCCTATCCTCGCATCCTTACTAACTTTCTCCACACCTCCCTATACTTACATCCTTACTAACTTTCTACACACTTCCCTATCCTTGCATCCTTACTAACTTTCTACACACTTCCCTATATTTGCATCAGTACTTCGTTTCAACAAGATCCACACCAAGATATCATACATGCTCTCTTATTCTCAAAACTCATAACGTCCTTTATTGTAGGATCCGAGAGATTATGTTACCGACCTACATAATAAGTAGTTTATTATTGGTTTGGTTTGTACATCCCTCCAATACCAAGATTGGGTGTTTAATCGTAAATTTTCTTTCAAAAGTTAAGTTCGTTTGTAAATCATGTGCCATGGATATTTTGTGTTAGTATACAACTCTGTGATATAGTGGTCAGAGTTCATGGCTATAGATCCATAGCTCCCAGGTTTCCAGATGCTTCCAAAATGTATATGTGAGGCAATGCTTCTGGAACGGGGTCAGTCAGACTCGATAGTTTCGTGAGGAAAATGAGGAGCTACTTGAATTGATTTTGAAAATAAAATTAAATTTAACTGTTTAAAGCCACGTTTCCACGGGGCATGGACCACGAGCGTTAACACCTATTCTATCGTGCTCATTTGCGTCCCTTATGCATTAGTGAAGAACCATGAACTGTTCACACAGTCAGAAGTGTTCCGTTGAGGCGTGGCCATGGAATAGATTAGTGGATGAGGGCTGCGTGGTTGTAGTCTTCTCAAACCACACCACTTTTGGTCTGTATACGTCATCGGCAGATTTTTTACATGACTATCTGCTAATATCTTTAGTTACTGGCAGTAAGAACTTCTCAAGTTTTTAAAATTTACGATAACTTTTTTAGCTCCAAATCCCGATATATTAAAAGTGCCACATATTATTCTCTTTGCTTCCGCTGTGCGCAAATCTTGGTCTTGGTACTACTCCAAAATTGGATTGAACAAAATGGGTTCAATTTCATAGAATTCTAGAAAACGAAAGGTGTCATTATCATTAAATTCTTGCTTCACTCCCGCAATACCACGACTGAAAATCAAGCATGTTTGATCCCGACAAGACAGGGTCGTGGAGCCAATGATGTCATAAGCAATTTCCAAATTTCCACAAAACTACGTTCACACGGGTAGTGTTGTGCGAAAGTGTGGCTCAAACTTTCGGTTCAAGCCCCCCTGGGAACGCGGCATAATGTTTTATATTACACTTCCAACAACAATAAATAAATTATTGAAGCAAGTTACTGGTAGAATTTAACACTTTATTGGTGTTATCGCCTGTGTTAGAAGGTCTGAATTAGATCCAAATGCCGAACAGTTAATTTTTTTCGCTTAGTGAACTTACATCCTGATTTTGTTTTGAATAACAGTAGAGAAAATTCAAACATATTTCTTTGCGACCAACAGTGACAATTTTTTATTATACTTTATGTTAATTTATAAGTATTGACAATATCTATCAAAATTGACAGCTGTAGATAACATGACTTTATGTATGACTATATTAACATTGTTTTAGTAGCTTTAAGAACTAACTTCTACTGTTCTTCCTAACAAAATAATAATAATATAAATTGTTTTCTCTAGGCCAGCAGTTCTCAAACATTTTTTAGATTTTACCTACCCCTTGACCATAACTAAAAGAAAGTACCTCCAAGATAAAAAAAAATCCAAATTACAGGTTTAAAAAAATCATTACCACATGGTATATTATTGATATTTAATCAATATGGAAAATTATCTGTAATCAAAATATTTCAAATGTGACAAAACTGTTTAGAGAGAATCATATTAAAAATTGTAATGATCAGTTTAAAAAAAACATAATTTTACTGTAAAAAGTCGATAAAGAAAGTTTTATACACTTTCTTCACAAATTCGTCCAAAAATATGAAGAAAAAACACAACCTAAACACAATATTTTCCAATCAAAATTTTTAATTGTAATTCTGGAGTTTATATATTATGAATCCCAAAGTTATTCACTGACAGGGGTGTTGCTGCATGACTTGGCATAACCTTTTGATGTCTGGGTGTCAGGAGGCCGGGCTCCAAATTTAGCTTGTTGTGGTACTTATTTTTCAGGTAAACCATGGATGAAAAACCATTCCCACATAGATATGTTCTTGAGAAAGGCATCATAAACTTGATGGCATAGTCAGCGATATGAGGAAACTTGTTTAACATTCCCAACCAAAGTCTGCTAAAGAAGTTTTCTTGAGACTGGATGTGAGGGTTTTATCAAAGGACATTCCAATCATTTCTTTCGTTGAAAAGAAGTTTGGTAGACTGGAGTCTTCCATTGTAGAAAAAGTGTCTCACATCCAGAACTCGGTCCCTAAATTCTCAGGAAAATATTCACCAAAGTCTTCAATCAAACCCAGAAAATCTCTTATTTCGTTGACAACAGAATCATGAAGCTCAAGTTCATGCTCTTCTAAGAAATTTTCTAAAGATAGAAAGAATTACAGTTGTCCTTTAACAACTTATTTTGTTGCAAATTGAACTTTCTTTTTTAAAGTTTTCATTTGTCATGAACCATGAACGGGGCTCTTTATTTACCCTGCAGACCTTTATTCAGCTCATTCAGTCGCTGAAATTCGTCAGCCATGGAAACTAGTCCGCACAGCTACTGTTAATTTGTAAATTGGTCACTTAACTCACACTTGCTGTCACAGAGGGAAACTCTTAAATCCTTGTCTCATTTCATTAAAACGAGCAAGATAATTTTGTTTTGAGTAACATTGTCATGAATAGGCCGATGTATAATACATAAACAAATAGATTGGATCTAATTAATATATAACCATCACAGCAGTATATCTCTACAACTACGTTGTGGATTTGAGTAATATTGTTGATAGAGAAAGAGTCTGCCATCAAGTCGTATCTGTTCAGGAAACATGATCAAATTACTCAAATTATAAGCAAGATAACTGCTAACGTAGAAGTTGTCAAATTGAAGGTTGAAAATTCTAAGAAATTGGTCTCCCACCGAAAGCAGATAGGGAAAAAAATGGGTGGAATTAACCAGATAGAACTCAACAATTAGGGTTTTCCATGAGTCCCTTATCATTTTGCCAACTTTTCCTTTATAGCTGCTCGCGTAGCCCCTGAAAGGTGCTCACGTACCCCAGTTTGAGAACCGTTGATCTAGGCTTATATTAGCTAAGCTCCTTTCACTTGCCTCTCTTGTAGATTTAATTATACAGATAATACAGGTTTTATCCACGCCAGTGGTGTTATTCTCGCAAAATACTGTATACAGGTGATGAGGAGGTTTGAGCTCAAATCCCTGCCTAATGTGCAGGTGTGGTTTTTCACCTGTGATTTAGTACTGTAGATTTTCCATAACCTCTACGCAATAATTCAGGCGTGTTTCCTTGACTTAACCTCCTCATATACGATGGCTTCATTTTCTTAGCCATTTCTTATAGTATGGTCCACGGACTACCAGGGGTCCGTGGTGGCCTATCTAGGGTTCCGCAGGATGCCAGGAAGTTTAGTAATAATGAGTTAAAGAATGTGGATTACATATAAAACAAACATTTGAAATGTATAAAATTATATATGAGATATCCATATTTTGCCGTATTTCTTTCTTCGGTAGACACAAGTCACATAGAAAAGGGTGTCTGTACCAACCTAAGTCAACAAACCTGAAAAAATATTTATCAAAAATTATATAATATTTAGTATAATAATCAAAAACTATTAGAACTTAATAGTTCAATGTAAATGTATGTTGATTTTTCTCAATATTTAATATTTCATTAATTTTCGTATTTTACTTACACCCCTAAAATGGAATTGCCTAGAATATTTTGTTCTTGCATGATTTTTAAACCCTCCACCCTTAATCCCTTATCCCAGGGCCCCAGAGGCACCTCACCTAGGTGCACTTAACTTCAATTTGGTGGTCCTCAATCACCAAAAATTTGAGAAATACTGGAGGCGTCACTCTCACAATAGATTAGACTGCTAATGACGAGGATATCGAAGTTCTAATCTCGGTTGGGTGTACTGTTTTCTACTCTCGATCCACGCAAATGCGGGTCCACTTCCTTTAAACTTTTTTTTTTCCTTCCTAACACATTTAGTGAAATTAGTACATAGGCATATAGCCCGAACGGTTATTAAAACATGGCGCTAAGAAAATAACTTAATTATCATAAACTAATATAATTAACTGTTAAATAACCCTTATGTTAAAATAAATAAATAAAATGAGCTACAATTCATAACAAATGTTAATAAATAGAATGGAAGCACGTCCAAAATAGTTATGTACCCATTGTATGTTGATCTTTACTTTGAGACACCCTGTAGTCTCTGTATTGCCACACGCTTGCTCCAGATTCAGAGAAGAAATCCGAGACTTCGTTTCCTCTTTGGAAGAGCAAGAAGGTTCAGACCAGAAGCGAAGAACGTGTAAAAGTGATATTGTAGGTTAGTAGCCAAAAGGCTGTTTGAGTGAATGTGGTGTTGAGGTTTTTCCCACGTGGCAATGCCACCCACCTGATCGATATGTAAAGTAAAACCAAAGCTGAATTATTATTATTATTATTATATATTTTTTCTTCACGTATGGTTTATTTTCTATATTCATGAGAAAATGCACTCTAAAAACTCTTTCCGAGTTAATGTAAGACTTTTGAATGTACCCTTCATTTACTCTGAAAGGTAGAGAGATTACCTTGGATTGTTCCACTATGGCGTATCTTATAGGATAGTATCATAGTATAGTCGGTTCAGATAAGACTACTCCCATTCAGGCTAAATGTAGTGTACTTATAAAGGTAGATTTTAAGTATATATGAAAGAAAATTTTTAAGTACAATGTTATAAATATAAACATACATTTTCTGAATGTTATTTAGTAAATTTACAACTTTCTGAAAACGTATTTAGTACATATATATACTAGATATGTTTTCAGAAAGTATTAAAGAACGTAAGGTAATACATAAAGAAACAAATGGATCATTATAGTATTGTAATTATATTTGCTACGGTTTTAATATGAAGATATTATAAGTAAGTGTTTACATTTTTTTATCAACGCTTATTAATACTTGTTCGGGCTATAGTGCATATGTGATAATTACTCTAATGTGGTCGGGTTGAGGGAGGAAGAATTTTATCAATAATCTAACAGAATAATTGTCGTGGGAGGAGAGTGGAAACCATTTAGGAAAAACCATCCTCAGTAGACCTAACCGAGATTCTAACCCCAATCTACCCGTCATCAGGAAGCCAGCATAACACGAAAGTAACGCCTTAAGCCGTTCGGCTACTTAAGCAGGTGTTTAAGAATTATTTTGTTCCTATGTCTCTTCATTTATTAAACGTAATACAAACTCTTGTGCAAAATAATAATAATATCAATAATAATAATAAATCAATTTTTATTACAACCGTGTGTTTGTGTTGAATATTTGAAATTACATAACCTGTCTCTGGGCTTGATATTTTATGAGTGTGGTTTTTAATTCTCCTATCCAAGCAAATGCTGTGTTGTTATTGTTGCTTGTGTGAGACGTATCAGTAAATGAATTTCAATAAGTTTGATAACAGGGTTACAAAACTTATGAGCTTTGGTTTTCTATTATCACAATATCAGTGTGCACGTGGACTAAATTAATGTGAAGCTCATTTAACCTAGTGTGTCAGTAATGGAGAGGTCACGGCTTTAATCCCAGCCAGATGCACTGAGAGTATCTTTTCCTAAATTATTTTGCATTCTACGTCCACGAAAATATCCGCTCCATCATCTTAACCAAAATGTATATATGTATATATATGTATACATATATACATATATATGTATATGTATGTATATGTATATGTATGTATATGTATGTATATGTATATGTATGTATATGTATATATGTATACTAGCAGACCCGTCAAACGTTGTTTTGCCATTAAAATAATTTTTAAGTAATTTCTAGTTATTTATAAAATAGGAATGATTAATAGTTAATATGAGAGTTACACTGAGATAGCAAAATAATAATTGTCAACGTTACTACTACACTTGATGCATAAACAATAATGATGGCCGACAACTGTGTAGGGAGTGAGAGAAGTCTTATTGTGTGAGAGAAACAGGAGACCGGCTTCGTTCATCCCTACTCCGTGCTGTTTACTGGGTCAGAAGTGACACCTGTAGACAACTGGCGGGGATAACTAATTAAATGACGATTGATCAGTTATCGACCGGGGATGAAAAATGATTAAATTACTAAAATGGCTATTAAAAAATAGGGGTTGGTGATAAAAGGGTAAAAATTTAGGGTTGTATGTATTTTTTAATGCGACATAATAAAAAAATAAAGATATTAAAAAAATGTCTAAAAATTATAGAAAAATGTTAAGGGTGGACAACCCTTATCACTAAGGGGTATGAAAAATAGATGTTGGCCGATTCTCAGACCTACTCAATATGCTCACAAAATTTCATGAGAATCGGTCAAGCCGTTTCGGAGGAGTACGGGAACGAACATTGTGACACGAGAATTTTATATATAAGATGTATACATGTATATATATGTATATATACATATATGCAACGCGTCTTACTACCCATTTGGGTTATACGCTTGAGTACTAATCACGCTATTAGATTATAAATTGAGAAGGTTTAATTTAGAGTAAGTGAACCCACAGTTGCGTGGAATGAGATTAGAAAACCATTTAAGGAAAACAAAACCAGTTCATCCAACTGAGATTCTAACCTAGATCTCCCCGTTCTCGGCAGTCTAGCTCAACTTAACTAAAATATGTATGAGCAGTAAGACGTAGTGGAAAATCCTGACTCGTTTTAAGATATTATATGGCTGGGCTATAAACATATTGAGCATCAAACTTATGATTTTAATGTAGTTGGCAACATTTTTTAATATAGCTATTCCCGATAACCACTGTAAATAAGGTTTTATTCAAATGCTATATTTTGAATGTTGATGTAGTTGTTAAGACCTTATGTAATATACTAACGGCCATAAGTTCAATTTATCAATTAAGGTTTCAAGTCTTACGATACAAGAAATAACTTTTGGTTTTCGAATACTATATAATTAAGACAGTGAAATTTATTGAAGTACATAGTATTTAAAAGGAGAAATCTGTGTATCCTTGAACATTTGGATATAACTTTTTATTAACGTACACAGAAATTCTTCTTCGGGCATCCTCGCAGTCATTCGACATTATGACGTAACTTTGTCAGACTATTAACATGCGGGAGGTGGTCAAAAGATGAAGTCACGAATTTAATTAATATGATTAAGATAAGATGCAAGAGAACGCTAGCGATGGTAATTATTATTTAAGATTATATAAAAAATCAGCTAAAATAAATAAAATATTGGTTCATAATGTAACCTTCGTTTACTCTGAAAGGTAGTAATTTTACCTTACATGGTTTCACTATGGTGCAGCTTTTAAGATAGGGCCATAGTGTAATCCGTTAAAGTAGAACGTCTATCACTCAGGGTGAACGGAGTGAACGCTTACTGTGGATTCCCACGCTCACTGAAATACCAACACAGAACAGAAACTTGGCCACTGAACAAGCTCTAAGCCAATGATAATATTTCCGCCTCATCGGCGTAGCTGTTCCGCCAAGGTTAAACTCATATCTATTACGTCTGCTTTGCCCGAGATGTTTGGCATAGGAGAACCAGTCGAATCTCATAATAAACCATCTCAAATCAGTGCGCATGCGCATTTTTCAATGGGTGTGTCAGAAGCTAGTAGACAGTTTCTTTGGCCATTGTGAGAAGATTTGAAATAACATGTTAATGTAAAATGTGTTAGTTAATCAATGTACTGGATTGTGCCACGAAACAGCATTATAATTTGAAATCATCCCTCGGGAGAATGATTTAAAACATATGTTTATCCACTATAAAATAAAATAGATTGATAATCAGCTATTTAAAGTTAGCATTGTAATGCATCATGGGTCAACATAGAGCGTGTGAGTTGCTGTGCAACTCAAGCAGATTCTGCTTTCTATTTTCGGTGAGCGTGTGAATCAGGCTTTAGTTTTCTACATAGGCCTATAGCAAGTAGCCTCAAATTATATCGGTATACTTTCATTTGAATAAGATTTTTGTTTTATTTTTCTTTAAATAGTTTCTACACCACGTCTTACTACCTGTTCAGGTTTTGCTCTTATGTACTAGCTACGCAAACGTGTAAGGGACGAGAAAGGCTTAAATTAGAGGAATTTTATACGTATTTGCGTCGAGGGAAAACGGAAAAGCTCATTTGGTAAATACTTCTCTCAATAAACCTGACCGGGACTCATCTCCCCTTCATCGGCAGGCCATTCTTTAGTGAGAATGACCCCTTGAACCATTTATCCACTGAAACGGGCCAATTTATATTTAAATTCCACTATGCCTATTACCATAATAAAATAACTGTTAATATAACTATGTTTAGAAAATTAAACTAAAGGCATCTAATGAAGGAATATTTTATTTATATTCTCGAAAAAGGTTTTCGATATAAAACATTAATAATACAAACCTAGCTGGTGTTCCCTTCTAATAATAACATTGTACACAATTTTGATTTTTTTTTACTCTAATGTAAGTTATGTATGATTAGTGACAATTTTTTTCCCCATATTAAACATTATTTTCAGTTGAAATGCATTTAGATCTTATTTTTAATAAATAATATAGGACTTGTGTGTTTTGTATTGAATAAGAAATTATATTGTGTAATAAAAGGCCATGAATTAAATTTATATGTAAATTAGTAATATTCATATGACTGATAAAATTTTTGTTTGGATCAACATACATCTATCTTCATAATAATACTAATGTTGGGTTACCCAGGAGACGCCCCAATGTACTAATCGTACATCCTTTCCGTGGAGGCTTTTCCCACGTCCCAATGAAATGAGGTAAGGTGAGGTTATGGTGGTGGTGAGTATGAGGCTGTGGAACCAGTGGAAACACTTAAACTTAGCTTAAGTCTAACTAACCAAAACCCTGATGACCGTCGGGGTAATTCTCCTATATGTAAAAGATACTCAAGGAACCAGCCGGAAATTGAAACCGGGATCCTAGACTCGTAGCTAGGTGCACTGACCGCTACACCACGGGGCCGGTCATAAGAAAGATGAATAAGACACACCTTATTCAGGCATGTATATAGGATTCAATTTCATGGGGCCGGGTAGAGGGTTGGGAAGCCGGAGGGGTGGCGAGGCACTCAGCCATAGTTTTATCAATGTGGCCAGGCGCGTACGATAGCTAGGGCTCAATTCAGAAGAAATGGGGTAAGGGAGGCTAAGAGCTTGCTGTTCTTAAGGTGGAAGTGTAGGTAATGCGCGTTAACGTTAATATTTTTTGCAGTTTTTATATCATAACATTCTTTTAGCCAAAATAAATCAAATATTTATCCTGTAGCAACATAGAGAGTATTTTTTCTTCTTAAACTGATATCAATAGTTCTTGAATAATTAGTTGTCAAGGGTGGCGTGGTATTTAATGGCATCTTTTTCTCTTCATTTAAAATTTTCTCCATCTAATTTCACTATGATCACGATATATATTCAAGAACTGTTGATATCAACATGCGAAGAAAATTAAACTTTAGGTTTCTGCTGGAGCAATATTTGATTTGTTTGGCCCAAAAAAGGTGTTTTGTTATAAAAACTGTAAGCATCCTGGCCTTTTCTCGCGTCTCCTAAATTCCCACTTTATGAACTCGTCCCACCTCACATATGGTACATAATTTAGGTGGGTAAAAGATCTCGAACAAGACGTCACACCGTAGTGAGTTTTTCTGTTATAAAATGGTGAAATTTAAACCAGTAAAACCAATTAGCAATAGTTTAAAGAATTTAATATAATTGAAAAATAATTATTTAAAAAAAATACTAGACTGATCTCATATTTGTTGTTTTTGGAGTTAATAATGCAGATATTCGCATTTCAATCAGTTTTTTTTCTGTTTCAAGCATGATCGTTTTTCTAATATCCAGGTTGAGTGGAAATAGTATGGTCTCTTAAATAAATAATTCATCGAGAATGATTCGTGGCTTCACAGGCTACCAAAATAATCAGCTGCAGCCAACACATATTATAATGATACATGATTCATACGATCACTTACGCTTCATGTATAAAATTTTACGATACTTCAAAGATAACTCAATTATATCATATATTTATTTAATATTTATTTGTCTTAAAAATGTGAATTGTAATTTTAATTTAATATAATAAAAGTTATTAGTTGATAATTCGGTGTAAGAGAGTTCCATTCCACCAGGCCCATCTTGGCTGCGTGCCTACACCAATTCTTTAAAAACTTTGCTACGTTATTTTAACTATACACTAGAACTTTATTAATCTGAACAAATTGGAACCGAAGCTTGTTCGGATCAGCGAAAATTCTGATTAAGCGGGAGAATACAAGGACACAGTATTTTCACGAATTTTAAATTGCAGTTGAAAGAGTTAAGTCAAATTTACATTTATTTAACTTATGTATAACACGTTAATGTCATTATTTTTAACTACACGAAAAACACATCGTGTTGACTACAACATGTAAACATTAACATTTATTATCAGATATCACTGTTTCTTACAGTTCTCTTTTAACTTTGAGCATATTAACCAATAAATATATATATTTAATTTGTGTTAATTTTTTCCTCCGTTTTCGGAAAAGTGTGTTTCGATTATCAATAATTTTGGATACCGGGCTTCGGTCCAATGGGGTCTTACTGTACCTTCTATTATCTGTCAATATGACATCACACATCTACTATCCCATCTACTTTCTTTCGCTACTGCCAATAGGTTAACGGTATTTCATGTCCTCTAAAGAGCATGGTTTATCAAACCTTTTGCATTCAAGTGTCACTTGAATATCAAGAGTAATATTTGAATTTTTCCTTTCTAAAAAAAATTAAAAAAGTAGCTATACCATTAAAATTAAAACGAAAATTAAGCAAACATTTCTAATTGGCTACTTTTTGTTGACAATATTTTTTTAAACAATGGAGTATTTAAAAAACATGTTGTATAAAACACCCATAGAACATTTATTTTATGATAATATGAGTTTACGCCTGTGTGGTTTAATGGACAGTTTTTCTGGCTACAGATATATAGGTCAAGAGTTCAAGCCTTGGTGAGGACAAACTAGGAGATGCTTGAATGAAAAAGTAACCGCGTCGATATAGAAAACTGAAGTTAACAGTTGGTCGTTCAGTTGTGCTTATCACATTACATATATTCATAGAAGTTGGTACTATCCTTGCCAACAAATAGTGGTCATTCAGCCAATATGGCTCGATTACGAACTTACGCCATTGAATTTTTTATGTGCTTACATTTGATTACGTATATACTGCCATTAAAGATATTTTTAAATTGCGTAGAATACCGGTATAGATATTCACTTGTCATAGGAAAGGATGAGTTTGTTTCCCATAACAGTGATGGTTCAGGTTAAGTCCTATTTTTGTGAAACACAGGGGCAAGCAATTTTCAAATACCAATAGAACTTTATAATTGCTGTAATTGGGGATGAATTACTTTTCACACGGATATTCAGCTGAAAACGTCACTATCACTTGTATTGCTTCATTATACAAATAATTTTTCGCTGCTAACCTGAACATTATTGATTCGGTGGGAATGAACAATAATAATCGTTACATTGACATAACAATTCCGTGACCCACTTCGGTGGTGGCATAGTCTAACGCGCTACTCTAGCAGTACACTAGACTGACGAGGACGGTTGGGTGTACTGAGGGTGGTTTTGCCACAAAATGGTTTTCCATTCTCCCTCCACAAAAATTTGGGTACACTTCCTATAAATATAACCTTCTTCATTCTAAAAAACCATTAATGTAATTAGTACACAAGCGTATAACCCGAACGGGTACTAAGACGTGGTGCTAAAAATAAATGATGCGCCTCACAAACACCCTCTTGTCACGTCAGTGAGGTGCGCCCCACAGTTTGAGAAACACCTTCTGAGAGTACTGGACTGTGTTGTGCGGTAAACATGTTCTTGGGGTTGAATTAACCAGTAGAAGCTCTTTGTAAACCATGTCGAAGGAAATGGACAAACCTAATGGATGGAATGTGTCGTCATTCTCGTGTTTGTCTCTCGCTATTCCCTGCTGGTAGCGACGGCTCTTAACAAGATAGCCCGACCACACACTCACTACCTTGTTTAAAACAAATGGAAGATAGAACTCGAACCTTTGTCACTTATAGTTAGAGTTTAGTGAGACTTAATACACACTAACATATTAATGTGATAAAGAATAAACACAAGGTGGACAAGATACCAGTTAAAATAATGTGCACGTGGATTTTAAGAATACCCAAATTTAAAATTAATCATCTGCAAAAAACAAAAACCGGTATTGTTTAAAGATATATTAATCGCCCTACACACTTCAGTTTAAGTTGGTCGATTATTATATGTTTTTATAAATGCAATAATAGACACAATATATTTCTGAGAGTATAAACACCATTATTTAAAACTTTACCAAAATTCTAACGACGCTAAAGAAACAACAAACACATCGGTAATTTGGGACATCTCATTAATATTCTTAACATATCTTTATATAAACGTATTTGATAGAATGTTCAGCTTTACTTTAGAAATTCATAACAATATATTTAATTATTTATGATTTAAGCCAGGAATGCTACCTTATATTAGTGAAAATATTATTTTTATACTACAGTTATATTTTATGATATATATTTTATCAAAAATTAGTACATTAAATGTTTTTATTCTTAGAATATATAATTATGAAATATATTAAACTTGTATTAAGAGTCTGTTTACGATCGTTGACACTTTTGATAACCTTTCTAAAATAAATTAATTAATATATTATTATTATTATTATTATTAGGGTTTAAAGGCCCATCGACACATTAAGGTCATTTGGGCCTGAGATAATATTATATTATTATTATTATTATTATTATTATTATTATTATTAGCACCGCGTCTTACTACCCGTTCGGGTTATACGCACTTACGCTAATGTGCAATGGTAGGGTGATTGTGAGATGAAATGAACGACCTACAGTTTAACGTGGAATCCGAACCACGGTGGAGACCTGGCATTCCTCAAATTCACAAGATGTATTGTCAGAGGTGAAGGAAGGGTTTGGAAATCAGATAAATCTTTGCCGGGACCGAGGATTGAACCCCGGCCGCCAGCATAGAAGTCCGACACCTTACCCCTAGACCACCAGGTCACCCGATAATATTATAACATATGTGAGATTTTCTTAATAAAATTAAAGATCAACTTGCTATGAAGGGTTTGATATTGGTAATGATTCCAATCACTCCATTCTCCCCTACAAAAAATGGAACTGTGACGTTTTTAGAACTAACCAATTTAAAAGAAAACGTTTTATTTATGAATTAGATAATAATATAATATCATGGATTTAATGGCACTAAAATCTTTAGTTACAAACGACGATAATTCTTACCAAGATAAATAAAACCAAACTAGATCACGTTATTAAGCTTAAAAAACAACAACTTGTATACACCAATGACACAAAAATGCTTCATTCCTGAACATTTTAATGTTTTAAAAAACCCCAACTAAAACCTTAATATACCATTTTGTCAAAGCCATAGGAGAGCAAAATAATATGAATAATTTATGAGAACGGGCGTAGAACCATTATCATCTTGGTTAAACTAAACGCCACCTTGTTTTTTTGTATACATATAAATAATGCAAATGGTGGCCTGAAGCACCGTGTGGTTGAAGACCTCTATCACACATAGTTTTTAACATTCTCGAAACAAGAGGCTGACACATAACGCTTCACTACTTAATTTGTAACACCCTAAGGCCAAGTAACACGTTGATGACGACTAAGCATTAAACTCGAGATAACTTCAATTGGTTTTTATTTATGTTTTAAATAAAAGAAGCGTGTTTTAGCACCCGCTATGCCGGGAGCGTGTACAAAGGCAACAGTCTCGTATTGTCTGGTTTACTGGTTGGTGATGGGAGTGGGGGCTAGAGGTTGTGGTTCGAATTACAGCTGGGCGTAATGAGCTGATTTTGTTCCTAGGCGGCTACCCACTTTACTTCCATATAATTGCTGGTGCACTTCTACTTATAAAACTTTCCTCACTATTACTCATGGGTTGTTGATTAAATTTTGTGTTAAAAAGTATGAAAACAAAATTAAATTTTATTGGAGCAACTTGAATATATGAAGAAAAAAAAATCTTTAAATTTATTTTTGGCTTAAACAAACTGTTACGTTTATTTAGTATAGTTCTTTAAAAACATTTTAATATTATTGTTTTAGTGCCAGGTATAATAGAAGGTAATTAACTAATTAATACGATTATGATAATGGTAGGTTAGAACAATGATTTTTTTTTCTTGGAGCATACGTATGTGGCGTACTAATTAAGGACAGGCTTATTTTAATCACCGTGTCTTACTACCTGTTGAGGTTATACGCATAAGTGATAAATACTCTAACGTGATAAAGATGAGGAAAGAAGCAATTTGAGGTAGTTTACCCACATTTTTGTGGAAGGAGAGTGGAAAACGATTTAGTGAAACCCCCGCCCCTCTTAATATATATAAAAGGGATTAAAATCTCTATTTCCCCATCTTCAGAATTTTATTATTATTATTTAGCACCGCGTCTTACTACCCGTTCGGGTTATACGCTTTAAGTACTATTTATGCTAATGTATTAGTAATTGGGAAGGTTGAATTAGAGGAAGCACACCCGCATATGCGTGGAGGGAGAGTGGAAAACCATTTAGGGAAAACCACCCCCAGTTCACCCGACCGAGATTCGAACCTTGATCTCCCCATTCTCAGCGGTTGAGCTCAACATGACTAGCGCGTTAGCCAACTACGCCACCGAGGCGGGTCCCATCATCAGAAGAGCCGTCTAACACGAGAGTGAGGCTTTAGAACATTTGGCCACTGAAGCGAGTTTAGGAGTAGCTAAAAATCATTCAATAGTTTAATGTTGGCTAATATTTCGCTCCAAGTTAATCTAATTTGTAAGTTATATGTATAAAAAAGATTTTTTTTAAATAAACCTTAAATATTAGTAAGTTATCTTTAGTAACCTATTTATTTTTTATCTATATTTAATCCATTTATGAATTTTGTATTGAATTAACGATTTCCATATTATTATTCATGCCTAAGTTGCAAATACATTTTACCTAAATATAATGTGAGGTTTGTAAATGTTTGAGCTTAATTAAAATAAGTAACTTATTTTGATTTTTGCAGCATGACTTGAAAAAATGTATTAAACTTTATAAGAAGCTTCATAATCAACATAGCACAATTGCACACAAAGTAGAATATTTTAAAACCACTAGAAGATCTGTACCGCTATTCAACCGGGCCAACACGATACATGAGATTCATTCAATTCTATATGTGTTTTAAATATTAGCTTGATTTGAGAAGTCTCACTTGTACTTGTATCTTGAATGAATAGAAATTTCGAAAACTATTTGGCTTAAATCAGAATAAGTTTTGGAAAAGAAAAATTACTGGCTCCTACCTGGAAAGAAAGCATGTTCAATGATTTGACTAACGTCCTTGATATTGTATTAATGTCTTAAGTTCTATTTATGAAAAACAAATTTAAGTTTTGTTAGGTAGAGATGTAATCTATTATTTAGAGAAATTAATCAATAATGGCTACAAATAAATTTGAATATAATTTGCCGGAATGCGTTTAATTGTTAATCACACTAGTGAAATTTATGAATAATGTAAAATACCATAGGACATAACATGTAGGGGAAATAAACCTTGTTGATAAAAAAAAAATGTTAATATTTTATTAAACACACCTAATTCGAGATAGCCCTAGTAATGAAAGCTTTCAACATTGAAACAACTTTTTTTTTAAATATTACAATGGAAAAAACCAATAAAATTAACCGAAATGTATTATAACAGATTGATAAAAAAATGATAGATTATTGAGAAGTGAAGATGATGTTATATTATGTTTTAAAGGATTAATCAAGACAAAAGAATGCAATTTATTTTAAGATTAAATAATTACATTTTATATTGAGTAATGTATAGTTGAAAAAAAATTGTTGAATAGATACAGATTGATTAACTTCTTGTTTATTATCTTTAATCCTATTCTCCTTTGGTTGATGATTGCGTTGGTTGTAACATATTTTAGGACAAGTTTAAATGCATAGTATACATCATCTTCTGGTTCTGGTCTCAATAAGGTAGATGTTATTCCCTTACGTGTTGTAATGAGAGTCATTACATCTACTATGATTCCATTCTGTGTTGTAATGAAAGTCATATCTACCTCATTGAGACCAGGACCTAAAAATTATGCGTATTATGCATTAAAACTAGCCTTCCTAAAATATGTGGTGGCCAGTGGAGCCATCAACCAAAGGAGAAGAAGATTAATGATAAGAAACAATAAGTGCATTAATCTGAATTTATTCAACCATATTTTTTCAACTATACATATACGGTGCCTCTCAAATGTAAAAGGACACCCGTAACTAGGATTCTTATCGACCATTGCCGTTTATATTAATTTTGATAATAAGTATTATGTAAAACATGTGTCTTAAAAGTATAAGAAAAAGGATTTTTTTTAGGTGAAAGTCAGGTCTTTCTATCTCTGATATGAAGAAAGCTAACACCTCTTTTGAGGTTTTTTTTCACGTAAAAAAATCATCCCTTAAAGACAAAAGCACCTATTGATCAAATATGTTTTGACATAAAATTGTGAAATTTAGCAAAAAAAATTGTATTTGTTAGTGTACATTTTGTGAACCAGAAACAAGATATTTAAAAAAATTATATCAAGAAGTGAAGTTAGTTCTAAGTGCTACAAAAATGTGATTTATTCTGTTTTATTGTAATTTTAAGTATCTAATGGGTAATTCGAATTTTGTGAGTATTTTGAGGGTATTTTAATCAGCTAACAGCCACTTACTGTACGTACCCACAACATTATAATTACGAAGTGATAGATGTATGCCATATGAATCTACGTATGAATACATGAAAGTAGTTTTAGTTATCTTGCTCTTATTATATAAAAGCCAACAAAAGTATAAGATTTAAATTATCTCAAATTAGGTTAGTGATCATCTGTGTTAAAAGAATAAATTATTATGCCAAAGACTAAGACGCTCTTATTACTATAAATATATTTTATAAAGTATTATTTAAATTAAATATAAAATATTCAAAATAAATGAAAAATTGGTTATACTAAAATGTCTCTTTTTATTTCACGCACTTATAAGATCAACAGCTTTGGATAAGCAACACATTAGAGAAAACGCACTAAATACTCTAGATATATATCTTAAAATAATAGGATCAAACAAACAGTAACGAATAATATTCATGAAGGATGTGATTTTAATTTTTTTACAAGCTTGTAATGTCCCAGAGACAGAAAAAAAAAATCAATATGATTTGAAACCCAACGAACTAGAACGAAACGAAATTGTTGTCGTTGTGAGTTACATAGCTCTAAGGTCTCCAGCCATACATTTAGCTTTAGAAAAAACATATATATGTTTGGGGATTCCTTTGACATTATAATAAAAAATATATAAATATGGATTTTACGATTATTTTTTAAATATAATAACAAGCTATTCTCCCTCCAGGCCAAATATATGATGTAAAAAACAAATATTGTGTATTCTACGCGTTGCAACGGCTCTTTGGAAATTGATTATTTTCTAAAATTTGATTTATTTTGTTTCTTCTCGTGATATTTATCTTAGACCTTTTACCTGTCCGGACTACCCAAACATTTACACGAATGGGGTATGGATGAAAAAGAATGATAAAATGTAATACATTTATTTCCATTTGGATCTAGAGATAATAGGAAGGCATTGGGGGGAAATTACTTCAGTCAGTACACCTTCCTAGGATTCGTAGCCCAACTTGACCAAAACCAGAAAAGTAGATCATCTGATCTTTCCATTTAGTCCACTGGAGAGGGCTAGTTCAGTTTATTTCGCGTTGTTTTATTTAACTAACGATTAAGATAGTAGATATTTGATATATTATATGATTAGCTCTTTTTATTTGATTTATTATTTTGAGCGTTTAAATAATAATTTAGTAACAATTTAATGTAATTTTATTAGCAATTACTATTCCTATTTTTTGAATGAATATGATTATTATAATAATTTTAATGGATAGATAATTTATCACAATAAAAGTTATCTTTAAATATATATTACTAAAATAAAGAGTTAGTTTTTCGTGAGGATATCACAATATTTTCCGCACTTAAAGGTCTAAAATTTTACCTGTGGACAAACATGTGTTCCTCAAGGCTGGAATTTAAAATTTTGGGTGAATTTTTTTTATTAACTAAACACCAGGTCGGAAGAAAAGCAATATTGATAAAATGAATAGTTTGTCTGTCATGACGATTGCGCAATATCTACTGCACACACAGGTCTGAAAATCTATAAATTAATATCAATTGTGTACGAATGTGTGCACCTCAAAGACTTAATTTTGAATATATATTTTAAATTATTTAAAAACCTTCCGGGAAATGCTGGGTACTTCATCTAGTTCAAAAATAAATTTTCTGATAAAAAAAGAGACAAAAAAGAGAGCTTCTAAATTTAGCTTATCTCAGACTGATACACCTATTATTAAAAATTAGAACCTTTGTTTAAAGATATGACAGCAATGGAAGCCTCACTCAACACCAACTCTGGTGAATTGCTAGAAGAAAATAGCTCTTGAACTCTTTCAAATACGTCTTCCGGTCTTACTGGTTGGCTACATGGAGATACCAGAAAGTCTAATGATAATTAATCTATCTGGCATAGTCCATAGGATGAATCTAACTTACTCCTCTTCCAAATATTGTTTCATATTATTAGTATTTTATAAGAGTATCTAAAGTGTGATAGGCCTATTTAAATATATTATACATTACATTATTTCATGACCTAAACATTTATTTAACCTAGTGCAGCACAATTAACACAAAATACGTAAAGTAGCCCTATTTACAAGCATATTAGTGTCTGGATTACAAGGAAATCTCACTCACTAATAAATAATTTTCAGCACCAACAAGGATCTAACCAGAATCAACAAATTTACCTGTAGTCAGCCTCCTTGCCTATTCATTTTCAAGGACATTTCTTATAACGATGCAGAATACCTTAATTGTAAATATTTTCAACATTTTGTCCGTTATCCTCTCCTGATAAAAATGGTGTATCCACGTCCTACTACCCGTACGGGCTATATTCATATAATTATGATAATGGGAAGGTAGGATTTATATTAAATATATCAGATTTTTTGTGGAGGGAGGGTGAGAAACAAATGTATAAATATTATTTTCCCTACGCCTGACAAGGATTCGAATAGAGACATCCCCGTCACTGGGAAACCAGAATCGATAAGCCTTACATTCAGTCCACGTGCCCACCATAGCGGATGAAAATAGTTTTAGTGATTCTAAAATAAATATACATACCATAGCTTTGAATACTATATTATAATTTTTTATCACCACAATATACTCAAAATGAATGATCACAGGATCTCAATATTTCTTTTACGAATGTCTAGTGTATACTGTAAATTCTGAATAGGCGCCCATTCCAAGCCACGCCCCCTGAATTGAACAAACGAACACAGCACATTTAGGTCCCCACACATCTAAGAACACTTGTCAACCATATTTATGAGTTCTCTAATTATTAAAGACAACTCCTAGCTTATGAAAATCAACATATTTCATGTCGTTCTCCCACCCATCTATCGTTAATCTCGTAGATCCTTCCTTACTTTATTGTTTTTGTTGATTTATTTAAGTTTGTATAATTTATGTTGACAAGTTGGGCTGTGTTTTACCTTCCTACGTGTTTTACTATTTATTTAATTTGCATAAGACATAAAGTAATAAGTTCTTCATTGTATTTCTTGTGTTTCATACCTCTGCACGCATTAATTAAGGGGTCAGCCTACCAGAGCTTTAAGACGCTTCACAGACGTCCATAAATCATGTTTTGGTTAGTAAATAGTTTATTATTTAAAATGTATTGTTTATTCAAAAATGGAGTTGAAAAGAACCAAGGATTAAAAACCGTCCTTTTTGAGTTTTGTAAATTTTGAAAAAAAAATGAAGTTAGCTCGTTTTCAGAGAGTTTTCATGTGCAATGTTAAGTTCAGAGATCAAAGTAAATGGTTATAAACATAGATATAACTTTCTTTAGATAAATGTAAATAATTTCATTTTCTTAATAAATGCCATATTAATAAGAAATATTGCTGTGGGAAGTGAACTATACACTTATTATCCTCTTGCTAACAAGCATGAAATATCACCCACATAAATTTGATGTCAAAATCATTGCAAACATTCAATTATTATTATTAGACTATTTTTATATTTTTAGCACATTTTCTTACAACCCATTCGAGTTATATGCTTATGTACTAATTACTTTTGTATTAACTACGTTAATGGTTTTAGGGAAGAATAATATTATATTATATGAAGTGTATCCACATTTGCATGGAGGTAGAGGGGAAAAATATTTTGGAAAAACCACCCTCAGTACACTCAACCGAGATTCGAACCTCATTCTCCCCGGCATCAACAGTCTAGTCTACTGCGAGAGCAGCGCCGTAGACACACTATTTATAGTTGTCAACCTCTGTGGTATTGGGGTAAATTTTTCACGTCAGGAACTAATGTTCGTGGGTTCAAACCCAGATGGGGCTTACGGATTTTTCTTGAGCAATAAAAGCCCGTAGCACAACTTCCTTCAGAGGGAAAGTAAAGCCACTGGTCCCATGTCAATTGGGACATCTAAAATAACTCTGTAAAATATGTGAAAATACCTTTCCCAAAATATTGGAAGGCTATTTTTTTCTTGTTCATGGAAATGTCCTGTGCTAATATAATCATTCGGTCCATAATGTTCACTTTAAATACCTCAAATAAATAAAATAAAAATATTTCAAGTTATTTAACTAATTATTACTTATTATTAGGTGTTCTGTCATACGACAGGTCCATTCCTTTTGTCAGTGAACTTATACCGCCAATGCACCCTATGCTCTGTCCTCTCTTTCAGCTCCCAGAATTTTCTTCCTTCCTTTAAATCATCTAGAATCTGAATCCTCTTTCTTCCTAAGCTCCTATTTCCCCTCAACATTGCATTCTATGACGCCATGCAGAAGCCAGTTTATTTGAAAAGCACTCACAATAAAAGATGGTGTAGGCAAAAATAAATAGACCTCTATGTTAGACTCACAATATACGAATACGATGGCAGCAATGTCGAGACTGTCTCAACCAGTTACACTGAGAGTATTTCCCCAAATGTGATATATCACTGTGTTTTTATCACACTACCCACACTAAAAGCTAGTTTACCTGCTTTAAATCTCACCTCCTCATTCTTACCCTGGACTTTAATTGGTTAAATAACCCTTGAGTTCAAACGTATGAATTAGATTTTTTAAAATAAAAAAATATTGAGCATATATTTAAATAAAAGGATCTTCATAATCATATATTTTTTCTTATATATTCTATTGTAATTTGTAAAAATTAATTTCAAAAGTTGTTTATCAATAACTACCAATAATTGAGATTTTTTGAATAAACTAATTTTTTTTAAATTATGTAAAAAAATTCTCCAGATACCCATTTTAAACAAAATGTATAGATCTATTTTAGTTCATATTATAATTTTTCAAAAATTAGTCGTTTTTAAACCACTTTTAATTCTATAACTAAAATCCAAACCACAATTATTATTTGGCACTTAGGCATGACCATATGACACTAAAATATCAACCTTGAATCAAATATGCCAAACGGTTTCAGATATAGCCCCAGATATAGACATACATGAGGACAAACAATCTGTAAGAACCATATTTGAGGGCTCAGGGCACATAAATCATCACGATCTATAATCAACTTCAAGCTAAAAATTCTTAAGATGGCAAAACTTTATCTTTATGAAAAAATAAAAATAGTGAGAAATTTAATGATTTAGTTAAAAATAAATAGGTATAGCAACTTATGTTGATTTTCCGCAGATAATTTTTTAAACCCCCACACTACATTTACATTCCGTTGTCAGGATTCAAAGAGAGCACTAATCAACAACACATACAACCAGCTTCGGTGGCCGTTTGGTCCAATGTGCTACCCACGCAATAGATTAGATTGCTGAATACAGGGAGATTGGGGTTCAATCCCGGTCGCGTGTACTGAGGGTGGGTTTTTCTAAATGCTTTTAAACTCTTTTTTACATGAAAATATGGGTACACTTCCTCTAAATTCAACACAATAATCTATATATATATCTTATATATAAAATTCTCGTGTCACAATGTTCGTTCCCGTACTCCTCCGAAACGGCTTGACCGATTCTCATGAAATTTTGTGAGCATATTGAGTAGGTCTGAGAATCGGCCAACATCTATTTTTCATACCCCTTAGTGATAAGGGTTGTCCACCCTTAACATTTTTCTATAATTTTTAGACATTTTTTTAATATCTTTATTTTTTTTATTATGTCGCATTAAAAAATACATACAACCCTAAATTTTTACCCTTTTATCACCAACCCCTATTTTTTAATAGCCATTTTAGTAATTTAATCATTTTTCATCCCCGGTCGATAACTGATCAATCGTCATGTGCCAATTCAATTCAAACGTATTCAGTTTCCGATTAGATTGGCATTTGCAATGACTATCAACAAATCCCAAGGTCAAACGATGTCTATTTGTGGCTTAGATTTGAGAACACCATGTTTTTCACACGGACAATTATACGTGGCATGCTCTCGAGTGGGTAAACCATCCAGTTTGTTTGTGTTAGCTAAAGATGGACTAACAAAAAATATTGTTCACGCTATGGCATTAAGAGATTGATATTGTTTGTTAGTGTTACTGTCGTAATTGATTAATTAATGATATATAATTTTAAGGAATAAATTATAATAACTTAAAAATAATGTTTGCCTTTTGTTATTTTTATATTCCCTCATCGTTCACAGCGCTCCATGCCTATTTCACGCATATACCACATTCTTACACACTTACAATAAGTAAGCTATTTTTTGTCTACACTAGAAATTACTTAAAAATTATTTATATGGCAAAACAACGTTTGCCGGGTCAGCTAGTATATATATATATACATTTTTGTATACCCCATGTGGGTAGTAAGATGTGGTTCTATAAGAAAACACACACACACACACACACGCGTGCCAATTACGTGAACTCACAGTAGGAGCAGTAGATGACCGTTTTTGGACAACAAGTTTATTAACCCCGAGTATTTTTTTTATAGACTCGAAAGTCGGTTTCAGCATCCATTGACACTCGACATGTTATGGCCACTGCGTAACGACTCATCACATTAAAGGAGCATACCTTATTAGGAATCGCTCATTCTCACCCGAAGAATGTCCTCATTTCCACAGATTTAAAAAAATGGTAAAAAAAACCAAATATATCATTTAAATTAAATCGACTTTGTTTCCTTTTTTATGTAGAATATATTATATTTTCTACTACCAATGAAAATATGAGATGTTCAAATTGTATGTGTTTATGCGTTAAAGTTAAAGCTAAATTGAAATGTGATTGTTATTTTCTTAATTTTTTCAATCCATTTTAACTTTTTATGAACTAATATTTTCTTCTAAACTTGTCTGAAAAGTTTCATCGAATAATTTAGCTATAATTTAAAAGAAAGATTTATTTTTTGAAGAATTTTATTTTATTTGGTCATTGTAACCAATGATATTAAACCTTTTAGGCATTTCATTAAAAAAGTTACTAAACAAAAATATATGATTAATTGTTATTCATTATTTTAATGATGGTGCATGTTCTAAGGTTAATCAGTTTATACATTTTAAATGTTTATGAACAAGTTACTGGAATATTAGCTATTCTGAAACATAATATATGTTAAATTCAATAGTTTTAAGAAAGACTGAAATTAAGATTTGTTAATACCCATAATGTTGCAGTGTTCACTTCAAATTAGAGATTATATTGTGAAATGAAGTTATTACTTTCGAAAGGGTTTTCGGAGTTCTACTTAACCAAATAAAAAAATATATTACAAAACAGCTTTAAAAATATTCAAGGAGGAATCCGTAATTTCAGAAAACAATAACTTATTTCGACAGCACTTTCCCGACAAGTAAGAATGTTCACCAAAGTGATTTTTCACCTGGATACAACTCCTTTAATGTTAGAACCGACTTAATATTGGTTTAAGTGATTCCTTAAATCATATAAACAAACATATTAACCAAATATTAATAAAGATCAAATATTATTTCTCCTGTTCCATGAACTAAATATTCAGTAATTGTTATTATCATCAGCAGTGGAAACTAACATATCTAGAGGTATAGATCAGGTACACTTTAAAGATATGTATAAGGATCCAGCTGAATAAAGAATGAGAAATAAAACTGTAAGATTAAAAATCTCTTCTCCTTGAACCGTTCAGAATGTAATCGAGAACTAATTGGTTCAAGTCGACTATACTATCATAGTAGTCAACCCTGCTATTTATTACCATTTTAGTTTAAATAGTAGATATAAAAGCGATAATTAGTGTCACTAGGTCTAATAAAAACTTAAGACTAATGAAATAAAAAGATAAAAATAGATAATGCAATAATTGTAAATTTTACTAAGTAAAAATGATAAATTAATATGAATGAACAATGGAATGGGTAAATAAATGAATTAAAACGAAAGCCGTAAACCCTTTTACACTTATGAAAACTATATTTTAGCCTTACTAAATTTTAGGGTCACATCATGGGTGTCACCCCTATTGCCTAAACTCAACAGTAACAAGGCGATCACATTCAACAGGAGAGTAAAACACTCCCAGTTACACAAAAAATAAGTTATTTCTAAAATAAAAAGGAAATAAAAAATGTATCGTAGCAACATTTGGTAGGTCATAAAAATATCAAGAAACCCCTGCTTAATATACAAACCATAACATTATAGCAGCATAATTTATATGGCAGTTTTATATTAACTAAGCTCAAATACACAAACGAACAGAAAAAATGAAAAATAAACATTTAAAATATTTGTGTGTCAGAAAAAAACATACAGATGAAATTAACAACATTTTGAGTTAGTAGTCTAGTTAGCTTAACAGACATATTATTTTAGAGGAGGTCCAGCTATACATTGGCAAAGTCTGAAATAAAGATAGTTATAGCGTCCGTTAATATAAGTTATGTATTATGACTTTATAAATATTTAAATAATTTCTTTTTGACAAATGTTACAGAAATGGTTGAGTTTATATTGGTTACAACTTTAGTCGTTTTATTTACAGTGCATTTATTCCCAAATCACTAGAAGAAACATATTTTAATTCATGTCGAAAATCTATATCGAAAATTAAGCTTATTAATACTATCTAGTTTGCCAGTGATTGAAGAGTTGGGACTCACATACCACTCGAGTATACTGAGAATATTTTTTTTCTTAAAAAGTTTTACACATTCCCTTTATGAAAATGCGGGTACATTTTCTTTATGTTATGTCTTCTTAATTCCTAACCCATTATTTGTACTGATGGCGCAGGCGGATAGTAAGATGTGGGCAAAACATTAAGTATAATATTCTACTACCACTTTTAAAAGATTGAATATCATTTATATGATTATTAATTTTATGAATTACACTCATATATTATTCTCATATAAATTGACTGGAAATGTATGCTACACAAAAATGCTTTTTAATAGTGTAAAACCATGAACAAATTTTTATATGGATAAAGTTTCTTGACCCACCCACTTATAGTGGACATTTGGTGGTGGAAAGAAGGGTAAATAAGTTTGTAATATATTTATTTTTAATATGGTTTATTAATTCATAAATATTAAGCGTCCGATTTCTTATCATTTTCCTTTTTATTACATTTGTTCACGTTCCCATAATTCTATAATTTCATATTTTCAAATAAGTTAATTTTACATTTTTCTCATCTCAAAAACCAAAATCGGTTCATGACGCAAAGTGTGTACACCACTGGGTTTTTTTTAGCACTGCGAATCACAACTCATTCGGGTTTTACGCTTATGTACTGGCTACGCTAGTGAGTTAGGGGTGAGGAAATGTAGTCGCATATGCCTAAAGATAGAGTGGGAAAACATTTAGGAAAAAGCACCATCACTACACCCAACTGGGATCGAACCACGATCTCCTTATCTTTATCAGTCTAGTATATTAGACCAGGTGGCCACTAAAGTGGTTTAAACAACTGCTATATAATATTTGGTGAAGGTAATGGATACGGATTGAAATAATTTGGATATGGATGCTATTTTGTTCATCCCTCCAAGGTTCTGGTAATCGTGATATTAAGAGCAATGCCTCCAAGTCACAGTTCTTAGGTTTTCTTGAAAACCGACGCCAAGGATGCCAACTTCTTTCATGGATAAACGCCTCCCCGGAAGTGAGAATCTCAGCCAAAGCAAACACAAAATATGGGTTCGAGAAATATTTGGAGACCATTTGGACCACTCAATTAATCGTTTCACGTGCCACCTTAAACGTTTTCACTATGATAATAACCAATTTGTATTTAAATATAATAACTTCAGCTATGTATGATAACATTTTAAAACTGAATACCGGACAGGGGCATTAAAGCCAGTTTCAAGATGTTGTTTACATTAAATATGTTTAAAATTATACACTAGGCCAAATTTTAAATATCTCAGTGGTTTTATTAATTTTTTTACAATGAAGTAACGCTATTGCACGCTTTCTGACACTTTACAATAAGGCTAAATATGGTAAATTTAATCTTATACCTAGTCACTGTGTCATAAAACTAAAATATTTGTATAATTTAAGTAAAGCTTTGTTTAAAATTTATATCATCTTGTATAATTTTTTTTTAAATAGTCAAAAGAGCTTATTTTTATACATAATAGCTAACATACTTGAAATGTAGAAGGGCACCACAGGTAAGAGTTTTGTTGTTTCTTATTAGAATTTTATTTTTTCAGATCAAGAGATAATATTATAACGGTGAACATTTTCGACCTCGAGATTTTGATGAAATTTTGCGTTTCATGTGTGTTCAAACCAAAAAATTTGGAATTTACAATCCTATCTGACTGATACTGGTTAAATAACTGAAACCATTTGATTGATTTTGTTCTAGCTTGATATTTTGATGTTACAGGGCAATACCTCGTTTTATAAAACATATTATTTTATTCTAGCTCTAAAATTAATAGTTAGGCGTATGTTATTGATTAATGATTTTTTTAAATAACAAATTTCTCAAAAATGTCTCCAACAATTTTGTTTAAAATATTTATCTGTGTAATGTTTGACAGGCCAAAATAAAACTGTACGCTTGTTTTTTTGGTATAAAATTCGTATATATATATAAGGTTTAAAAAAGAGAAATAATTTAATAGTAGTTTATTGATTACCGATTTTTTGGTATTTGGAGACTTTTTTACACTATGGTAAACAATAATTGTTCGTTTTCCAAAATAAATTATTTTAGTGATAATTTACTCATAACGATTCTAGAAAATTTAATATATTTCAAAGAGTGAGTTAAAAATGAAATAGTTTTTCACGTTAAATAAGAATATATTTTTATTTTACAAATATAAATCATTTGAGAGTAGTTTACAAATAACATTTTTAATATTTTTTTTATCCTAAGCTTTAATACACAATTTGAGAAAGGTGGTATAGCCTTAATTAGGTCGTAATAACAGTTTAGAAAATTAAAACATTTTACAATAGTATTTGTTTAATTTTATAGATATTGATAAAACCTATTCTAAATGACAGCATGCAGTACTGAGGTTTTTTTTTTGTAATAAATAGATTACCACTCACCCTTCCACATAAATGCAGGTAAATTTCCTTCAAAACATACCTTCTACCATCCCATTAGTGTAATAACTATATATGAATAGGAACTACTAGTTCTTAGGCCTGCCTACGACATGTTGAATTTAATACTAACCAACTTAATAAAACCTAACCTTCAATTGATTAGTGCATAGGAGGTTGGGCTTTGTTTGTAAAAACAATTCTCTCAGTCGGTTATTACATAAAAGTATGTCACCTAAGGGGGAGCTAGATTAATTATATTTTTACCAAACAAAAACAAACCGTTGAAAATAAATCGAAAATACGGCTCTGTTAAGTTCTGTCTTTGTATTCTCTATACTATAGGTGTGTAAAGTTTTAGCTTTTTATGTCATCTAGGAGCTTCTGGATTGTGTGAAAAGAAACACAAACACATTAGTAAGTTATATTATTATTATTATTATTATTAGAACCGCGTCTTACTACCCGTTCGGGTTACACGCACTTACGCTAATATGTAATGTTAGGGTGATTGTGAGATGAAATGGAGGACCTACAGCTTAACGTGGAATCCGAACCACGGCGGAGGCCTGGCATCCCCCACATTCACAAGATGTCTTGCCAGAGGTGTAGGAAGGGTTTGGTCATGAGGTAAATCTGTGCCGGGACCAAGGATTGAACCCCGGCCGCCAGCACATAAGTCTGACGCCTTACCACTAGACCGCAAGGTCGCCGACAGTAAGTTATATTATCTAGATAGATATAGACAGATAGATAGATGGATAGACATATAGATATCTGGAATCGTTATAGAGATGGGAAGAAAATATTAATACAAATAATAATGAAAGTATTTGTAACAACTATTATAACCGTTATTAGATGGTGCGCTGACAATCATGGTGAAGGTTCTTTGTTCCTATCAAGGGTTGGTTTGCTTAGACTACACGATCTGTGTTGACCAACTAAGCCACGCACTAGAATAATATTGCGCTACGTGTTGCATACATAGCCCCCCTACATCCCTCCAAACATAATAACCATGTTAACTAACCAAAGGTAGGTATTAGCTTGAACCCAAATTTATTGATTAGCTTCAACAGAGATTTCATTTAAATAAGTTTGTCATAGTTACAGTAATGGCAATCCTCGATTTAAATAAATTAATATTAATAAACAGGATTAGAAAGATATATTTTGAGGATAAACATCAGCATTTTTTTATAACAGAATGATTAAACACAAAATATTGAAAAAAATTATCTTAAATATAATCAACTGTAGTTCGAAAATAAAAAATATAAAAAAGCTCGTAATTAATGCACACGGATAAATTAAACACGCACTTTACAAATTGAATCTAAATATATCAATACATGTAAAAGCCTTTAGAAACCAAACTTTTGCATTTTGCTAAATATGAATATTTACTTACAAATACCTGCTTCATAAGTAATAGATACCCCATTCCAAAGGCAAAACTTTACAGATTGGATGCAGTTTCTCACTATGAATGCAGATTTTCAACCATTTTAATAAAGAGGGCATTCTGACAACTTTGTGATTAAATATAATATCTTTTAATTTTTATATTTTTAAGATAAAAATAACATAAATAAACAAAGAATTACCTACTAAACATAAATAACAAAAAATGATTTAAAAATGCACGCAAAACTATCTTTTAAATAACAAATAAAACAAAAGTTTCAATAAAAAGAGGGTCATGAAAATAATTTACTCTGTACCCTTCGTTTATTCAGAAAGGTAGCAGGCTTACCTTGCGTGGTTCCATTATGGTTCAACTTGTAAAATAGAGCCATCGTGAAATACTGTACGCCAGGGTGGGGCCATTATTTTTCATTCCAAGGGCTAAATCTGATTATCAATTTGCTGCGTGGGCCTAATATTTGGTAATATCATCAAATTAATGTAGCCCTACAACCAACATTTAATAAACAATTATTTTAAATAGTATTTTTGATTTGTATAATCTTTCAAATTGCTCTCCCAAAAATGTATTATAAAACATGTTCTCATAAAACAGCTTAAATATATTTATTTAAATTTTATTAATCAAATAGGCCAAAGTGTATAGTAATATGTATTCATGCCCTTTTTAAATAAATAATTATATTTGAATCATTAGCTATTTAACATCTATCACCAAGGTGTACCTTTAATTTTTTTCCGCGACACTGTAAGGGCCACATTTGGCCCGCGGGCTGCCAGTTTGACCCCACTGATGTAATTCATAGTAAGATTGTTAAATTTTATGTTAAACGGAGTGTACGTACACATAAGCATGATCTGTGCTGCACCACAATGAATAAGTATGACATCATCTTAATCCAGCCGCGAGTTATAATCAACTGGGTCGTACTAATGGCGAGCTTGGAACGAATTGTACTAAAGTTTCTTCTACATCATATGAAGGGTGACCTGGTGGTCTAGGGGTAAGGTGTATGACCTCTGTGCTGGGGTCCGGGGTTCAATCCTCAGTCCCGGCCCAGATCTATCTGATTACCAAACCCTTCCTTCACCTCTGACAAGACGTGTATTAATCACAACTTGTGAATGTGGGGAATGCCAAGGCCTCCACCGTGGTTCGGATACCACGTTAAGCTTATGTCCTCCATTCCATCTCACAATCACCCTACCATTAAACATTAGCGCTTGTGCGTATAACCCGAACGGGTAGTAAGACGTGGTTCTAATAATAATAATAATAATAATAATAATAATACATCATATGAAAACTACATTCTTCCTTGCCCGGATTCAAACTTAAGTCTTTCACAGATGTATTTGACCGGCGCAGGAAGTAAACGTGTTCAAAGACGCGCGTGCCACAATTTGAGTCACTGTTTGCGGTAATGTTTTCTTTGGGTTTCTTTCTGAATACCACGGTGGACCCATTGTGGCTCTTGGCAAAGGACCACGTAGTTACTTAGTGACTGTAACATCCGGTGGGAGCCTTCTACCCCAACTACCAACAATCCCGGACAACATTTTCCTTGTCACTGAAATAACACTTGGTTCTACAACTTTTTGTCACCTTCTGCTTACTCACTATGATGTTTCAAGCTATTATTTATTTTAAAACATATGATTCACAAAACACTATGATGCTGTTTAAAGTCTGTTGTCAATCTAAAAATAAACCACGGAGAATAAAGCACTTGTAATTATTTTTCATCAAAGGGTGGACACTTTATTTGGAATATACGATACGTTTAAATGATTACCGTTTATTTTTAAACATTCTCGTAGACAAGCTCAAGTTCTTTTTAATTATTACTGTTACTATAACCATAGATTATAATTTAATTACCAGTCCTGCCTATCCACATATTTATACATTTGGTACCTTTCTATCAATTATCCAGTCCTCCGCTATATTAATAAATAGCATAAGGATGAGGACGGAATAATTTATAGAACTGTACCGAAATTTATGTGGAGGAACATTGAGAAATAATTTGGTGAAAAAAACGTTTTATTACACCCGGTCAGAACTAGAATCCTTAACTCTTCCAGTAAAATAGACCAGACGAGACTTATTAAGTTCATGTGATCACAGATTTGGGCATATTCAAGTTGAGACGATTTAAATAGCTTTAATACACGTTGATAATATTATTGGAGCTTTTCCGTAATTATGATTATTTGAAGTTAATCCCATTCCCCTTCTCTCTCTACCCCTTCACCCCCCACCCACTACCCTCAGCAAGAGAGATAAAGGATAATGTATTATTACAAATTACATATTAATACAAGTTACATAAATTAAAAATTAAAAAAAAATCTAAGTATTCAAACTTATTAGTAATAACTAGAGCCATACCTATTTTTAGCACTCGATTCACTACTAGTTCGGGCTGTATGCCTAAGTACTAATTACTCTAACGTGTTAGACATGAGTGAGGTTGGATTTAGATGATATGTAACCTCACTTAAATGGAGGGAGAATAGTAATCCATTTAGGAAAAGCCATTCTCAGTACACCCAACCAGGGTAGAACCTCAGTATCCGAGTCATCGGCAGGTTAGTATATTGCGAAAGTGATATCTTAGACCATGCGACCCCTAGAGGTAGTACATAAAATATGGTACAATGTTCCTCTAGTTACTAAGGTGCTACATTGAAGAAAAAACGTAAAGATATTGTACAAACAAAACTATTATGGTTTCTACTCCAATGGAATCAATGTTTAGCCTTCACACGGTGTTAAATCCAGATGATTAAAGTGTATATTGTCTGCTTTGGTGTTCGCATGGTCTAAGGCAGTGATCGGCAACCTACAACCCGTGGGCCATATCTAGCCCATCGACTAATTTTATCAGGCCCACTAAAAATTAGTCAACAAACAATTGTGTCCATAAAACTATACTAATTACTATAATAGATTGGAGATATAAATTTGAAACATTTGTTCAATTTTTTCTAAACCTATAGAGTCAATGGGAGTCGAAAAGTTGGCTGACACCTCGTCTAGGGTACCACGCTCGCAAAAGACTGGATTGCTGATGAGAGAAAATAAGTGAGTACCGAGTGTGATTTTTCCTAAATGTTTTTATACTCTTCTTATATGAATGCTGGTACACTTCTTCCAAATTCAAATTTCTTATATTTTACAAGGCATTAATCTGGGGATGGGGGTGGGAAGTTCGGGTTTTGGATACTCACTGGTTGCATTGAAAGGTTTTCCCTCCCAGAAATACTCTCAATATTACCGTACAATCAGGACGGTTATTGAGATGGGTGGAGGGAAGGGGGGAAGCAAACAATCCATTTGATTGCGTGTTGAGACGCCGTATGGCGTGTGTGTTGGCCTCAATAACGCGGCGACATCACTTGTATGTGTCTCCATTAGATTGATGTGACCTTGTTTCCAAATTACATAGATCACAAAAAGTTCCTAGGAAGTCCAATCCGCAAATCATACAGCTCTATTCACCTCTATCTCCTACCTGACCCCGAACACAAACCATTAGATAACAGATCCAATTTTTGCCCATGCTATTTCCACTATCACACCCGCTATATACTTTAAGCTCTAGCAGACTTAACAAAAAAAAAAGTTGCAAATGACTAATCCAACATATTTTTTTACAGACTTTTTGTTGTTACGGTTAAGTTTTGCAAAATCTAATTCTGTGCAGTAAGGAGTCTGCCACAACTTCGCATTAGGGTTATACGCTTATGTATTAATTAAGTTAATGGTTTTAGGGATTAGGAAAGTTATATTTAGAGGGATTGTACACGTATTTTCGTGGAAGGAGAATGGAAATCCATCTTCAGTACACCAGACCGAGATTCAAACCTCGATCTTCCAGTCATCAGCAGTCTAATCTAACACGGGAGTTGTGCGTTTGACAATGCAGCCACCAAAGTACCACATTAACTATTTGATTGGAAGAAATATTAAGAGTTAATTTTTGAGAGGTAGAAAATTAATTAATAAAATTTAATGACTAATTATTTCTTTGATATGAAAACTACATATGCTTGCTAAGATCAAAGTATGAAAAGTTTTTTACAGACTAGATTTAATTTGTATTAAATATTAATAAATATATAATTATTATATTATCCTTTTTATCGTTGTTGATTAGTGTTTTAAATTTTATTTCTGGACTTTAAAGAATTTACCAAAATACTTAAATTAGAAGCCCCTTCAGGTTTCCTGAGATCATTCTTCCTAAATAGTTTTCTCCTCACCCTTAGACAGTTCCTCTAAATTCTACATCCCTTATGTGTAAATATGTGATCAGTTTAGACGAGCATCAATTTGGGGTGAAAGCGAATTAGGGTGAGTACTTTTGAGGTTTTTGCAACAAAACACTTTTTGGATAAACTAAATAAAAAAATATATAGTTAAATACGTTCGGTTAAATTTCCTACACTTAATATTCTCAACAGTAACTGAATATTTTTTCATGATAATCCCAAATTTTGAACAATAACTTTTTAACAGTTTAGAAAACATTCTAAAGTAGTTTAAAGTGAGTAGTGGTAATCATTAAAGTTAAGACATGATGGAAAACTCTGAAAATACCTATAACAATATATATAATATCTTTGGTAAGTTTGTTTGTTTATTAATTGTCTTCTACAACTCATTAATATAACGGTAATTATCAAAAATTTTGCATAACAAAAGTTTCAATTTTTCTTCATGTTCCTTAATTTCATTTTACAGTTTCCATGATTATGGTATTTTATATACCGAAACATATCGAAAGAATATAAATCAGCATCCTTCTATGGCTGATTATCAAAAGGAGTAATGAGGCTGGAATATGATAAGGCTTATATTGTATACATAACTTTGACATTTCAAAAAATGTTATCTAGGGTATTAGATTACAAACCTTGTTTATATCCACTATTTATTATATTCTTCAATTTTTGTAACGAGAACATATACATCACTTTATTAAATTTTATACGGCAGATGTTGGCCTACTAATTCAAAATTTATAATTAGTTACATATCAGCTGAATTTTAAACATTTTTTTGTCCTTAATTTATAGTATTATTAATAGCACCGCGTCTTACTACCTTTTCGGGTTATACGCACTTACGCTAATGTGTAGTGGTAGGGTGATTGTGTGATGAAATGGAGGACCTACAGTTTAACGTGTAATCTGAACCACGGTGGAGGCCTGGCATTCCCAACATTCACAATATGTCTTGTCAGAGGTGAATGAAGGGTTTAGTTTTATATTATCCATGTTTTGTAACACATTTTTAACATGTGAAATTTGTATTTTAGACTTGTCGTCAACGTATGGTTTAATTTAGTAGTTGATGTTATATTATTTTATCGAGCATTTTCATATATGACAATTTGTTGCTCATTATATGCAAATTATAATCAATCCTGTTGAGCTTTAATGTCACTTAATACATTCACCAATTTTAAATCTATCTAATTCATTAAAATAAATATATATATATATATATATTTTGTTATAGGTATTTTAAGAGCTTTCCATCTACGTATTAACTTTAATACCTTTTTACTTGATTATTAACAAAGTTTCTTATCAAATGCCACTGTGCTTATGACAAATATTCAGGAACTATTGAGTTTACTATTTTTATAAAATAAAACAAAACGTATATACTGTACATATATTTTATTTATTTGGGCTAGTAAATAGTGTTCGTTATGAGAACTGCAAAAAAATACTTATTTAGTTTGCTTTACCATCCACCCCATATTATAATGAAATGCATGTAGAAATTGGAAAAGCTATCAAGTTATACCGTTATAACTGAACAATTAAAATAAATGTGATACGATACAATCTTGGACATCAATATACACCTAAAATAAGTATAACACAAATTTCACGTTTGAAACTTTATTTTGTTTTGTGCTTCGACCACATCTTGATAATCTTTTGGGATCTCAACACGTTTACACTAATGGGGTAGGGATAGAGAAAATATATTTAATAGGAAATATACTCGAGTTTTGTGGAGGGTGAAGGAGGAAAAATTTAGGGAAAATACACCCTTAAAGTACACCCGAATGGGATTTGAGTACCAATCTCCCCATCACAAGCAATACAGTATATTGCGAGAGTAACGTCTTAGACCATATGGCTCCCAATGTGGGTAGAATTTTACTTGTTTATTTGAAAAATTGAGAGAGAGGAGGCCGAAAAAAATATGAAGACATAAATATGATTTAATGTATGGTTTGAGGAACGGGTTCAGTCGACCGGAATGGTCATCAGTGACAAAAACCATTGAGTGGGTTCCGAAAAACAAGCGACAATAGCCTTGTTGTCTTGCCTGGATTCAGCAACGCAGGGATAAACTGGGCTCTACGTGGGACGATAGTTAATACGAGAATGACTGGAGGCCCTATTACACTAGAACTTCAAGAGGCCCTGAGCAGTCAAAGATTTTTTTTACCCACACTAAAGGGTATGTGGACTAAATGTGAAAATCATCTATTTTGACTTGTATATTTAAAAATCTTGCATAGCCTTTTTGTTTTTATATAGAAAGGAGTGAAAAAGATATATAGAATATACAATTATTAAAAACAGGATTAACTCAAGAAATTAGTTAAGAAAATAATTACATTTCAAAAATTAATACAATGTTATAGTAGTAGTTGTTGTTTACACTCCAAATCCTGACTTGGAAGACTTGGATTTTATCCCAACAGGATACATTTGGTGTGCTTGTTCCTTTTTTGATTCTGTGTCCCCATCGGCATGGTAAAATCACGTTCCGTATTTAAAATAATAATTGAATATTTAGATCTATGAGATTAAAATACTTTATCTAGCGTTATCTGTGATTTTAATGGCTTACTTTAAAAATCTTGATTTAGGCTTACCATTTTTAATTAGCCTTTAAGCTCAATTTAACTAATACGGCTATTATCATGTTATTTAAAATTAAGAATGACACCTTGACATGGAAATCAAATCCGGGATCAGGTCCTTTGTCCAGATTTCATCTTTCAATTGAAAGAATATGATATTAAAATGCTGCTATAACCGTAACTAGCAAATATATGCTTATAATAGCTTGACTATTAAATCCGTCAAATTAATATTATTACTCACTTATTTTTATTTATAATATAATTGTAGTACCAGTGTTAACCTTTAACCATTATTTATAATTTACTAAATCTAAATCTCATTGATCTATTAAATCAAATACTGCACAATTCTTTACATGATAAATCAATATAAACCAAACTAATAACTACACCAAAATTATTTTAAAATGAAAAATCTATTAAACCTAGCCCACAGACAAATAATATAAGATACCCTTTAGCCTAACAAGGCCTTGACTCTAGTCGCTTACGACTGCTTACGTTATAACTTTATTTTATGACCCCAAGTATTGGCGTTCATTGTTATAAAGTTAATTGGAATGGCTAAAATTTATCGTAACTCGTCTACAATGTACTTTAATGTTACTTTTGATAGTCAATAAGGATACCAGTAGCAATTAAAGTGGACGTTCATATGTATAGTCATCTCAAGAATATATATGATCCCGTTTATATGGTCTAGTGGCTATAGAGGCTAAGTAAATGTATATGGGACACTGGTTCGATCTTTGGTAGTTAAAGAATGAGTATTTTAACCTGCGCGTGTAGAAATAAGCTAAGTCAAAATATTTAAAAAATAACTATGCCAACCTAAGTTTCTGGTAACAATACATCAATTGGTTACTAAAGGAACGAAGCTGTGATATTTTTAAGGTAAAAAAGTGTATTAGAAACGCAATAGATCATTGACACAAATTCGCTCACAGTCGTTTTGCCTAAAAGCTTTTTAGCCTGGCCATCAGCTACCACCTCTGATAAAAATAAAAAATTAAGTGAAACGTTTGTAGTAAAAATGTATTTTCATTAAACATAGGCTACGATTAATATGTAAATTTTGATAATTACTTTTCCTGGTAAAAATATTTTACATACTATTTTCCTGAGCTGGTACAGAAATAAACTATGTAGAAAGTATTAAAAATAATTTTAATAAACCAAGGACCAAAAAATAAAGTTATTTCCCCATTAGATAAATGATTATGCCACAAATCCCCTAAATAAATAGGAAGTTACGTAAATATATGATGAAACAATATTTAATTAATCAAATTTATTACTATAATTTAAGTATGTACTATAATTTATTCATTATAATTTAATTGTTAAAAGTGAGCTAAAACATTTTAAGTAATTTGAAGGCATGATGAGATAATTTAGAGTGATTTTATTTATGCTTACCATACTTAGCTTAGTTCAATAGTTGTAATTATATCGAATTTTTCCTCCCATATTCCCTTGTCAATCGTGGTAACTTTTTTCCCTTTGTTCAAACCTGCTCTAGGCCTTATTTTGTTGCTTGGGCTCGAAGTATTGTCATGCTGAATTCAAATATTTTTGTTTATTAAATTGTGACTAAAGGTTTTGTGTTGCTTTTTTTACTGTAAAATTATTGTTAAAATTCGTTTAAATAATTCGTTTATTTGAGTGCTCGACAGCTGTGATCCCATAATTGTGAGCTATAGCTTGTGAGAAGATAAGAAAACCAAAAGATTTGTTCAATAGTTATTTTTGAGGAAACACTCTCAATATTAACTTATTATTGCTCCTTCATTTCAATATATCAATGAAAGTTTCGGTGCACAGCACATACTTTCTCGTCCCTTTATTTAGATTATACTCAGGTTTATGAAGCTTAAGATAATATGGGGAAAAAATTGTATACACTGCTACAGAAACATATTGAGAAAAAAGTAATATCTCTGCTAAACAAAGAGCATAATCAATTTATCAGACCTCAATTTAAAAGATATTGAACAATATCTCAAAAACCATTAGTTTTATATAAATATATATCAAATAAATTTATTAATGTTTAATATTATTACAACTTTGCAGTTATAGACTATTTTTTTTATCTTAAAGCGATTCAGAAAATATCAAAATTAGAGATATCCTATTGCGTAAAGTATCCTAATATTAACTTCAGCAGCAAAATGAGGTGTGCTCTTTTTTATGATGTTAAACAATACCTCTATACAATATTGAATCAAAATCATTACAGCGGGTTTTGAGAAAACAGATTTTTTTGGTCTTTTTGCCTTTAAGTGAACTACTATTAATTTAAGGCTAGATATATAATTTAAAAATTCGTTTGGGGGGAACCTTATGAAAACTCTAGATACCAAATTTTAATCTGATCGGTATAATGGTTTTGGCTCTAAGCTGAGCTACAGACTCACTGACAGACAGACATAATTGCGAGAATCACTTTTTAGGGTTCATTAAACGTCAATATTCATAACATAATCTCTAAATTGTATCAAAAACCATAATATTTTCTCTACCCGAAGGGTCACGAGAAAGTAAAAATATATCAAGATACATATTAATTAAGGTTGTCAACATTGTCATGTGTTGCTAAGATTCACACTATCTTCTGTATTAAAGTAGATGCAGTAGTTTTTGCTAGGGCCAATAAAAACCCTAAAAGATGTGGAGAAACTCGTGTTTTACCTATAGTTCAATTTTTTTTAAAGTATAATAAAGGGTTTATCTGATTGCTAGAAAAGTTTTTGGATCAACCTTAATGTATTCAGATTTCAAATCATATGGTCTGCAGTTGTCACTTTTGACAGGTAATATCAAAAAACAACACCTATCAAATAGCACTAGTAAAATTGCATCAATATTTACAGAAAAAAAAGTGTTTTTATTTTATAACAGTATATTCCTTCCCACAATCCTAATATAGGACCAGTAGAATATGAAATCCAAATTTCAATCATATCCTGCGGAATAGGTGATTATTATTTTGCACAATAAGCTTATTCCACCTCTATTCAAAGAGCGTCCTCCTAGTTCCACTAAAATTCTCCCTTCTTATTGTGTACCATCAAGTAGTAGCTTAATATAATTAAGGCCAGTAGCGCCAGTGATGTTTGGTCATTTAAAATTAAAATAATCAAATACAGAAGTTCAAAGCACCTTAATTTATCAATTATATTAAAAAAAAAGTCAGCCCTCTAAGATTAAATACCAGTTAAATCCAGTTGGCCAGCCATTCAGATATTAAATCCACTTCCTTTGTAAATTAATTTGACAAGATTTGTCCGAGTCTCGATTTTAGGAAGTATAATAAAATTTAGAACAAAATAACCAGTTATTACAACTGAATTGTGTACAATATTTGATAACCGTGTTATGTAAAGCTTTAATTTAAGCTCACGCTAATAGATTAGGCTTATAATATTTTATAGGAATATTAGATAACTATAAACATATATCATTTTAGTGTAAACAAATAAGAGTTATTAATAAATAAATATACAAGATGATTGAAAATTCTATTTAGAAGAATTTTTTTGGCCTAATTCAAAAAGATTTTTTTCTAAAGGAGAACATATAAAGATGATTCTTCCACCCTGATCAGGAGACTGTTGCAAGATCGTAGAGGAATAGTTAAATAGGAGACCCGTCTCTGGTTGGCACACGATACACAATACTGTTGCTAAACTTAGTGAAAAGTCCCAAAATAATGGAAGTATCACTGAGCAACCGAGACGTGTTCGTTCATGGAACATACACCAATGAAGACACAAAAATTCAACACGATGGTTGTCTGTGTAGTGTGGGATCAGACCAGCGAGGACATTCCCACATGCCTAAGGACTTTTGAACCAATCTATAGTATACTAGCAGCCCATCCCGGCTTCGCACGGGCATAATAATATAATAAAAGAAAATACACAATGTTTTACAGTGAGT
>CABFOV010001053.1:0-11448 GCA_902141375.1 Timema poppense
ATCCTTCCATCTTTTCCTTGGTCTTCCTTGCGGTCTTTTCCTTAAATCACTGTCTTTGGTAACTATCCTATTTTTCATCATCATTACATGACTATAAATATTTTTATTTTAAACCTGTAACTAAGAGATATCAAAATTGAATCATAATTAATTTATCAGTAACTAGTTTTTACAAGCTAATTTAAAAATTAATCATATTAGTATTTATTATTACTCAAATTACTATGTTTAAATTTTTATTTACATTGTTAAGTTTCCTATTAAATGTTATTAAACACAAGCTTTACTTGTAACTCAATAGTTCTCTTTGAGTAGCTCGCTCATGGTTGAAAACTTGAGCTTGTGTATCTCTACTCTACATATCTCTCTCTATATATATATACATATCTCTCTCTCTCTATATATATATATATATATATATATAGAGAGAGAGAGAGAGAGAGAGAGAGAGATATGTAGAGTAGAGATACACAAGCTCAAGTTTTCAACCACGAGCGAGCTACTCAAAGAGAACTATCTTCTCTAGCAAAAAAGTCATGATTTAATTACAATTTAATTTTTCCATGGTAACTAAAGAGTAAGTGAAACCAAATCAGAATTGAAGAAGAAGAAAAAACCAATGTGGGAAAGCTAATCTCTAATATTTGATATATATAGCTATATCTTAAATCTTCCCTACTTAAATTGTTTTTAGAATGTTTTTTAAAATGTTAATCTCTAATCATAGTTTTCATAATTTGTAATTTTGATCCGAGATATATAGGTAGAGAATGAGTTTGATTCAATAAAAGTTTGATTGGGTCCATTTCCTTTCTTTATTTTATCATCTATTGGTCGTATAGTTTAGACCTGGGGTAGTGTAGAAGTGCCAATGTTGTGTTTTGTTCCTCAGATCAAACCTAGCATCATCCAGATAAACCTGGCCACTTGTTGCGTTGTCCCTCCAGCACTACAGGAGTTCACCAAGGCCAATGATGTTCAACTGCTTACACACAGCGATCCTTTTGGTGAGTCATCATAATCAACTGTTTCCAACCTGTGGCCGGGTCAGTTTAGTAAAATACCTCCATCTTCCTCTATCCTTCCACCACTCTTTCTCATTTAATTGTTTCCATTCCTCTCCTCTCCCTTGAACACTTTCTGTTATCTGCTCCTCCCATCTCTTTTTTTTGCCTCCCCTGTAGTCTTTTTCTCACATACTTCATTTCCAGCATTTTCTTCAGCATCTTATTTTCCATCCTCATTACACACCCATACCATCTCAGTCTTGCTTCCTCATCTATCTCATGTACTCCCTGTATCACAACTCTTACCCAGACAACTTATTTGGTGAGTGCCATAAAACTACTAGTGCTTATACAAGTTTTGCTAATGGGTGACCACCAAATGGAAGTTATATGTACCGGGGGAAGGGGGTAGGGGGAACATCAACATACTGGGAGACGAAAGAGGGAAGGGGTGGATACAAATTATCCAGGGGAAAAAACCCATTATTTCAAGCAGTTCCATTTTAGGACTATGTTGTGATTGTGTATATACATATATATAAAAGACTAAAATTAATTTATTAAGATAGATGTTGAAAACTAACATATTATAATTACATTGAATAATAATTAATAATGGTTTGATTATTTCTAACACACTAACTAACCCTCATAATTTGTTAAAAATAATAGTCCTGTAAAGGAATTATATTTTGACTTTAGGAAACTTTTGGGCGGGAAGTAACGTTTTTCTGCGAGAATGGGACGGTAACAGTATTGGTGTGGATACAAACAAAAATATTACTAACTTGGACAATGTCCTAAGTTCTATGTTCAACACAAAATAGAAGGGCAATATTACTCTTTATCCGTCCCATAAAAGGCTCATTTTCATTAGTAAGGTACGATGATTGGAGATTATATTCACTTGATTTCACACACAGGACTAAGTAGAATTGAATAACACCATGCTTTATAAATCCTTAAAACTTTTAATAAATGCTACATCCAAACAAAACTTGACAACACATCACCTAAATCACTTTCAGAATGTAAATATTGATGAGGACAAGACAGTTTGGGACGTATATTGTGTATAGTTCTCAATAAAAGATCTAGGCATAGTTTTTACTAAGGTAAGTCTACTTTAGATGTGCACTGTAGGCCTAAGTTATGTAGCATTTTTAAAACACATATACATTTACTAATGAACTTATATCTTATGCTAACCTTCGTAAGACAGGAAAGGTAAGTTTAAATAAATATTTGAAACAGTCTTTACTAGGCCTACACGTGCAGGTATATATGCTTGGGTTTTAGTAAACATCAGGTAAATGTGAGAAAAAAAATGTCTTTGTTACATAACAACCAAAATACATTATTACTTACAATAGCTATGCCAAGAATTGAGACACAAATATTAATTATTATTAATAATAATATTATTTTGCTACTTATTCTATAACTTTTACAGAATATGTAATTATATTTACCTTTTATCTTTATTTTCGGACATTGGTGGTGTACAGAGGAATTTTATTTCTAACCAAACATGTCCACTAACACTTCCTAACTCTAGTTATATTAACACATTTAAACAAATGAAATCGGCTAATCTAAACTAAACTTGAAAAATAACACACACTAAAATAGTTAGATATTAAAACATCCAACTAACCTATAACAAATAATTCAAAAGAAAATAATATATTAAATATACTAAAATGTTATAAAATGTAAGCAACAATAACAAAAACAACTCAATTTAATAGTAAAATTATATGAAAAATAAACTTAGACTAATAACAAAAACATCTCTAAAAGATAAGAATATACATAAATAAAAAAAACATTAACCAACAACAAAAACAATTCAAACATATAAAAAGATACTTTAAATTATATAACAGTCATCTGCTCTTAAAAACAAAACAGCCAAAAGTAAACCAGACATTATGAACTCTGGGTAATATGTTACCAACTTAAAAAAATAGTGTGAAAACCAAAATACTGTTAGAGTACTCATTGCCATGGCTACCATGATCTATCCATCACAAACTGTTGTCAGGTCATAATCGCTCTTTCGCTCTCTTTTCACGACGTTCGTCGCAAAGGTGTAGTTGTCGACATTCAAGCCGACAAAAGTTTCCATCCAGTCATAATAACCTTGCTGGCGGTCTAGGGGTAAGGCGTCAAGACTTCTGTGCTGGGGGCCCGGGGTTCAATCCTCAGTCCCGGCATAGATTTATCTGATTGCCAAACCCTTCCTTGACCTCTGACAAGACGTGTATTAATCACAACTTTTACACATTAGCATAAGTGTGTGTAACCTGAACAAGTAGTAAGACGCGGTGCTGCTGCTGATGATAACAATAATAATTATGATAATAATAATAACTAATGTGAACATAGAATATTAAAGTCTAAACGGCATCAAAAGGAAACTGATGCCACGCTACTGACTTTCGAGAGAAATCTACTCGCCAGATATACACCATTGAAGACAGGACTTGTCTGGTGAGAAAAGCAACATAAAAGAAGATGGCGTTATCTCTCTCTTTAGTTGCAACCTTCTGAGGATGATTTTGATGAAATATTATTATTATTATTTATTTTTATTAATAATTAATTATTTATTTATTAATTTTTATTATTATGATTGTTTATATTATTATTTATTGTTATTATTGTTTATATTATTATTATTATTATTATTATTATTATTATCACCGCATCTTGCTGCTCATTCGGTTGTTGAAATAAATATACCATTAAACAAAATAGGTTTACAGAAGTAAAAAATATGATTGCTCTTGACAATGTATGAAATGGCAATAATGTTACATAATTTTCTATAGCTCTCAATAAAAGACTAACTTGGCAGAGGAGTTGGCAGCGTGACTTTCTCAGAGCTCCATAGTTCAAATCCTGACTTCTTTGATCTTTTTTTTAAAGATTTCATTAGACTGAAAAAATTACTCTTTCATTTCATAAGTTGTATTAATAAACATATATCAATCATCATCATCATCAACTGTCTCCAGTCTGTGGCCGGGTAAGTTTAGTAAAATTTCTCCATCTTCCTCTCTCCTTCCACCACTTCTCCTCCTTTAATCTCCAACCTTACAGCTTTATTAGGCCTAACCCTCTTCCTTGTCATTACCATCATTTCACACTTTACTGTGCTACATTTCATTCCACACCCCTTCACTCCTCATTCCATTCCTGTATTGGTTCCTGTACTTCCTCTTCCTTCTCCCCCCATACCATCAAGTCATCAGCAAACATCATATCCTTCAATTTTTCCTCCCCGAGCATATAAATAATTTAAACATGTTTTATAAAAATGCATAGACTACTTGAATACTCTTCAAAAATAATTAAACAAGGTAAATTGACTTTGTAATTGTTTGTGCAGTTTATTATTTACAAACAAAATGTATATGTTTTATGACTTAAAAATGTGCAAATGCAAAAATTAGATTAAACATGCTAATTATTATAGTGATGGTGAAAATCTCTAAGCTATATTTATGTTTAATAATTTCAAAAATAAAATAGGGCTTAACTCAAGTTGGGTCCTGTACTCAATTAACATTGAAAGGATTTGAAACAGACCAAATCATATTGATTTTTGAGGCTACATTGTCAATAGAACAGAGTAAAACAATGATAGGACAATAGCTAAAGGTTCATCATTGTCCTACCCTCTACAGGAAAACAGAGTAGAACACCTATTATACAATAGCTAGAGGTTAATCACTGCCCTACCTACTCTCTATTTTTGAAGAAGTGGCCTGATATAGCCTGAAAATTACAATAGATTTATAAATTTGAACTTTTTGACTTTTTTTTTTGTAAGAGTGCAAGGCTCTTCAATCATCTTTTCAAAATTCACCTAAATCTTATTAAAATTGTATTCAACTAACAAATGCTCTTTTTTCTTATGCTGCTTCATTATCCAGGAAACTTTGATGAAGAAAGAGGTAAGTCGTGTGAGACTGAGTTTTTCGATCTCACTGTATTTGTGAAACTAATCAGTAGAGACATACAAATGATGAGGTTATTTTTAGAGGAAAAGTGATGATATTTTATTGATGTGGTGATGTTATTATGTATGTCAATATTAGTTGAATTAGTATTCTTTTTTTTTTAAAAGGCTCAAGTCCAAAATATGTTAGCACTGCTTCTGGATACACCAAATGAGTACAAAGTGATTGAAGACATACTGGGGGAGACTGCTGGAAAGAAAAAAAAATGTTGTAGCTCTTGTTGTAAATGTGGTTTTGGATTCCTATTCTGCTCATTGTATTTTCCTATTTCCGCTTCATACAACAAGCTATTGACCAATTGTTGTACAGTGCATTGAGCATAGCAAGTGCGAAGACCTCACAACTTGTGGGCCACCAAATCACCAAACACAGTGTAGTCATTTGCCTTAATCTGTACATGTTATTTACAATCATTTTGTATTGATTTAATTATACAATAAATTTCTTTGGTTTTGGTTTCATCAACCTTTGATAGTACTGTTTTCTTCCTTATTCCAGGAACTGTGTTTATTGCCACTTTTTCAAAAGTTTCTTTGACTTGTGGTTGTATGTTCAAGGATTTTTGGCTTTCAATATCCCTTTGAGTGTGATTGAATTTACTTGTCTCACTTTGTTCAAATTCTTTATCATCTGGTATTTCATTTCGAATCAGTACAGTGTTTCCTCACTGACATTCATTGAAGAATTAGTTTCCTAGAAAAATAGATAGTTTTAATGATTAGTTAAATAATCATTATTGAATACAAAAATAAATAAGGTGTCAATTGAAAACATTTTTATTTTTAGACTCCTCTGTGAGATGAAGAATGTAAACAAATTAGCAATGAGTACAAGAAGATTTGTAATTTTCCTGGCTGTTATGGCCTGAAAACATGTAATTGAAGCACCTACACATAGTGACAGTGAATTCTACAGTTACATAGGGATGCTTAGTATTCTGCTATTTGATATATGGTGACACAAACAACAATTTTCTGTTTGTGAGTGTTGGCTTTCAATGCCGCATATCTGACGGTGACATATTAAAAAGCACTTCATTCCACAAATTGATTAATAAATATCTACTAAACTTTCCAAAAAGTTGCGCTCTTCCTCATGTTTTTGTGGTCGATGGTGCATTTTCCCTGTCTAACCCTCTAATGAAACCATATAGTGGACATCAAGAGAAACAATCAAAAAATCATTTGTTTAATTATTGCCTTTACTGTGCCTGTAGAGTAGTTGAAGATGTATTTGTTATTTTAGCATCCGTTTTTCTTGTACCTCCTAAAACTATATAATATATTATTACATACAAAAAAGGCAAAAGAGATTATGTTAACATGTCTACATCTTCATAATTATCTACGAAGTATTTTCTCTTCCAAAAAGAGCTATAATCCACCAGGAATGTTTACAGGAAGTATTTGGACAGTGGAACAACAAAACAATGTTTTTGGAGAAAAGGTCTTTAACACCTTTGTTCTTTTTTTGCCTCTCATAAACCTTTCATAAAATCCATATGTGTAAGTGGGAGCATCTAGGAATTAGTTTGCCCGAGTTTATCATGACAGAGCAAGGTCGAGTACTACGTCAATGACAATATTGATAATTTATCAGTTGTGATGCCTACTGTTTTAAATTATAAATAAATATACATATTTGTAGTAAAATATTTTTATAATAGGAATATTATTTTTCCTCGTTTTCCACTTTTCACCTTTATTTTCAATAACAACTAAATTTTCTTTTTCAAAATACATGTCTACAATAAAAAAAATACATATTAGCAACTAATTTGTTTCTTCAGTTAAGATTTACCGTCTGTTGCAATAGGGCTCAACAAATTCTATCACACTAGTACATACAATTGGCAGGCCTTTGTGCAACATACTGCTAGGCTATTTACTTAATAAGTAATTAAGTACCTACCAGAATATATTTTGATAACCCTGCTTGCAGGATTTCCTGAGTCAATTTCGTCATAAAGAAAACTGAAAAGGGAATAATCGAACCACTTGGTATGATAGTATTTTTTCTGCTCCTGCCTTTTATCATTTTTGTATCATTTCTTATTTCTTTCATCTATTGGGAACTTATATTTCTAATTTTTTGTCTACATTGTCCACATAGGTGATATTTAATTCATTGACTATTTCCCCTTAAAACATCAGCTTTTGTGTATGGATTATTATATTCTTTATTTTTGGGCGGTGACCTGGTGGTCTAGGGGTAAGGTGCCAGACTTCTGTTCTGGGCCCCGGGGTTCAATCCTCGGTCCCGGCACAGATTTATCTGATTACCAAACCCTTCCTTCACCTCTGACAAGGCGTGTATTAATCAAGAATGCCAGGCCTCCACCGTGGTTCGGATTCCACGTTAAACTGTAGGTCCTCCATTTCATCTCTCAATCACCCTACCATTAAGTGTGTATAACCCGAACAGGTAGTAAGACGCGGTGCTAATAATAATAATTTATTTTTGGGCTCCCATAACAATGGATTTTCCCCATATTACTTGATTAGTTTGCACATGTTTTTTATAGTCTATTTTATTTTATCACGTTTACATGACATAGTACTGTCAAGAACTCGTATTAAAAAAATAATGACTACAAGGATAAATAATGCAAAAGAATAAAATAGTAAACTTTTGTGTAAACGATCCAATTATTATCCTTGTCTTGTTTTAATACCAACTATCCACACTGTCCAGACAATAGTTGACAAATGTGGCTAGTATCGATACAAAACATAGAACATTTAATGTTTGCCAACTTGTGACAGGACATGGGAAAAGTTTGTAAAATTGCAGACAAACAAAAGTTGCAGCAATGTTTTAGAATTGTGCTAATTTGTTTTGAAACACGAGTTTATGTTTGATTTTTGTTTTGTCAGCTTTGTGTAAATAGGCCATTAGAGCTCTAAAACAAATTTCACTTGAAAAGTTGATAATTTATTTATTTATTTTTTTGTTTATCATTTGAGTCTTGAATCTGAAATTTTCTCGAATCCTCAAATATCCTTAAGGATTCAAGAAATTCAAGGGTGTCATCCATATTAGGTAATAAGTCACTAGTGTTGAAGTATGGTTCTTGCTTCTTCCAGAGATCTTGCCGCGGTCAGCTCTGACGGCAGTGTTTGGGTCGGAGGAAGTCACTTTGTTCTGGGCGCTCAGGTTTCAAGTTCACCTCAAGTGCAGAGGAGTGCTGGCCAGCAAGGGATATGTTCTCTGCGTTCATCGCTCACAATAGCAACACAGCAGTGTTAACTGGAACACGTTCATCTCATGCCTTGCATTTTTGTTCAACATTTTGTCAAGTGAACATGGATTTGAAACCTCCACAAGTTTTTTCAGGCTTAGGAGTTATTTTTCTAACTTGATATTCAACAATAAACACCCATATTATTTACTATAAAACTACAGGTTTAAATACATTTAATGCTTGTATCGCACGCTGTAGTGTTGTGCATTTTCTAGCAAAAAAAAATGTAAAATTTATTCTCTAACAGGATTTTTTCAAATGCTTCTTATAAAATTTTTGAGATTCAAAGCATTTCAGGAAATTCCTTGACATAGTATTTACTTTAAAATACTTTCTACTCATCAATTTTATTTGTTTTCCACATGCTACAATAGAACAAGTTTAAAAAAACATCAGTACAGCTGCATCAATGGTTTTATTGAAACAAATATTGTAGAAACCTTGATGTTTGAAGTCAATATTTGAAACACTGTTGAGGGGTCATCCATAAACCACGTAATGCTTTTTACTATCTTTTTAACCCCCCACCCCTTTCCAACCCTGCTATGTAACACTATGTAGACAGTAGAGCTCCCACCCCACTTACAGTGTCATGTGGTTGAAGGATGACTCTTGATGACTCATTCCCTCAACTATGTTTTGAAAGAGAGAGTACATCATTCCACATTTTTTATTCTGCTGCCATTTTTCATTTCATTAATGTTTAAGTTTAATATCCAGATGTAAATAGGTGGTTATATTTGGTAGAACCAGGAGAATGTCTGGATTTGATTAGTTGGTGGACAAGCTCCCACTGACAAAGCTGAGGGTCATTGCAACTGGTACTTTAGTATGAGTCAAAATCTAAATAATGTTTTCGAGCATCAAGTTCTCTTTATTTAATTGGGCTAGTGTGTTTGCTTTCAAAATGCTGGTCATTCGTTGTTCGAGTGTTCCTATGTTAAGACCAATATATTTAGCTATGCAGTGGTTGTATTATAACTGCCTATAGATTTGATTTTTCCTTGTACCTTGAAAATTACTGTCATATGCTGTGATGTGAACTCTTACACCATTTTATTTTGTCCTTTTATCAGCCTTTAAATATTTATTGTTTATTTACTAAGAATTTTTCCTTAATTTACCCTGTATAAATATATAACATTATTACAAAAGGGAAACGATTTTGTGGTCTGTGTAATATGATCTCAAATAAGAATAGTTTTGGAATTAATAAAGTTTTTAATGTTCACACACCCAAAGGTTTTTCATCTTACAAAAACTAACAAACTCTTTTTCTAGCAGTACGACTAAAATATGTTACCTGTCATTTAAATAAGGCCACTACATGTTAGATTTTTAAATCTTTTAGAGCCACAAGCCAATCTGATCAGATTTGCCTTCTAACATCAAAGGTGTATTGAGCTGACCCAATAAGCTCCGCAAGATACGATGGGGTCAGTTTTCTAGATTTGTGCTAGTTCTTGTAATATGCAATAGTGTAGGAGTGTAGTATATCACAAGAACAAGAATCTTTTATTTGCTACAAGGTTGGCAACATAAATCACCTGTTACTAGATGCTATTCTTGCTGGGATACACCGTTCAGTACAACTACAATAGCAACTATTTCTAATCTAGGATGCCAAATGTAAATTTTGGTAGTACTTGTTTTTTCTATCATGTGTGCTCCAAACTATATTTTCTCATAAAAAACTAAATGTACTGCCACAAAATTATATTGAAAAGCAAATACACTTTTTAACAAGCATGAAAAAAAATCTTATTTATTTAATTTTTTTTAAATAAAATGTGTTTATTTAAAAAACTATGTAATTACTACACAGAATATCCATATAAAACTAATACAATCTAAACAATTATTTCATAACTAACAATTTGGCGATCTTCCTTGTATAACCTTACAAAAATGAGGAAATGGCTGTGACATTCTTCACACACAAAACCTAAAACAAGCATGGCATGTGTGATTTTGGCATAGATGTGGCACTAAAAGGGTTAAAAGTACCTCTTCCACCAAATTGAATGCAACCAGTCCAAATCCTAATATCATAAATTTTCAAAGAAAGTAAAGAATGACCATCAACTTGATGCAAAGATAAAACAAAATAAAAATCATTAATACATACTGAATTTGTACTTAAATTAATGGTGCACTATTAATATGCACAAAACGTATAGCCACTCGGAGCGTTGGATAATTATAAGGACTGGTCCATTAATATGTTAACAAATCTAGATATACTCCCAGCCTCAATTATAAATGAACTCTCTTTTATTTCCAAACATTTGTAACCGTTTTAACGTCGCAATAATATATGGTACATAATACATATATTGCTTCTTGGATAAGTACTATCTATCACCTTGCTAATCTTGACAACTATATCCATACATTTACATGTCATTCTGAACTCAATTCATGAGGAAGCCACCTTTGTTTGGTTAAAGCTAGTGTTTAATTGGCTTATGTGTGAATATTTGTTATATCTTGGCTATGTTTATTCCAAAAATATCCATGTAAGTGTGCTAATTATTCTTTGGTGTCTACTTTAAAAGAATATACACAATCCTGTCCTAAACGGATTTAATGAGTTTAAATTACACTTTACTAATTACAAACAGTAATAGTGATTTAAACAAATTTTCAAATGAAAACCCCAAGGGGCCATGTGCTAAAATTAATAAAGCAATTAACATTAGGGCTGGGCGGGTAATTTCTCATCTTGCCCTGCCTCACACTATAGATGTCACCATGTTGATTTATTGGACCTGTTTATTTTAAATAAATCATAGTTATTTAAAACAATATATGGGTTTTATTTCAACCAAAAAGAATCCAAAATACATTATTTAATGCTTTAACTCTATAAGGAAAACCTCTTTTCGCTTTTTGAGGTAATTGTATTATATTTGGAAGAAGGTACAGGAAAGGTGGATAGAAACATATAAAAGGGGGACAAACACAATATGGCCTTTACAATGAAAAGAAGAACACAGTTCACACTTTACACTGCTGCCAATGGACAAAGAGGTAATGGATGTCTCTTAAAGAAAATTGATCGTCACCGCCCAATCCCCCGACCTAGGTTTCATTCTATCGGAACTCATCAGGGAGGAGTGTGAAACGCGCAACGCAACTTCCTAAAAGAGAAAACCAAAAAACA